>JAUZND010017963.1:0-18989 GCA_034780555.1 Coelogynopora nodosa | reverse complement strand
GTAATCCTAAATTTCTCATTATGTAATCCTAAATTTCTCATTATGTAATCCTAAATTTCTCATTATGTAATCCTAAATTTCTCATTATGTAATCCTAAAGTTCTCTTTGTGAATTCGAAGAGCTTTTATAATGAACTCTTAGACTTTTTACAATAAATCCCTAACATTTTTGAGAAAATAAATTGAAAAAACGGTTATGAAGTTTATAAATCAAATTACAAAAAAGAAAGTATAAAATTTACATGAAACATAACTTTATATTTCGAGGTGAAACCTCTTCATAAAAGGCAACTATGTAAATTAAAGTTATGACTGGTACAGGATATTAAGAAGCAACAATGAGGTAACAAATGTTACTTAATGAGTATACGTAACAAGATAGAGATAGTCGTAAAAAATGTATACAAATTGCGAAAGGTACAAGTAGTTAACAATAAACAATTACCTGACCTGAAACAAAGATAAAATTATAAGTCTCTAAATTATTATCATAAACTTATATTCCAGATCTGATTAAAAAAAACAATTCTCTAATATTGTTTTACTCAAAATAATTTTCTTAAATGATTAGCTGAAAATAGAGTCCTACTTCGATTCTTGCCTCGAAGAAATTTCCTCAGTATAAAATTTATAAATTTTTATATAATATATAGCTTCTCTTCCTTCGTTATTCTTAAGCTATGCTTATCGTTTACAAAAATTCATATAAATAATTATTACTTTAGTCCTATAATCTCTTTTTGTAATTTTTTTTTAGTTTAAACATTCTAAAAAGCTAGCGAATCCTCTTACCTTACTACTTACTTATTGAACCTTTTCATAATTTTTATGATCGTATTCTTTTTGATATTAACTTTGATTTTGTTATCTCGTAGCCTCCAAAATAATATAAATTTTCCTTTAAAATGGACTACTTTTTTAGTTTAAACCTTTAAAGATAGTTATTTTAGAGGTAATTGTGAAATATTCTCATGCATTACCAAAATATTTGTAAATGGGTTAATCAAGTGGAAATTGTCTTAATTAATAGTTTTTTTAGAGGGCGCGTCATATTTATCGGTAAGATACGATGTTAAATGATTTGGTAATAGCCTACCCTAAATTTTTGTCTCAATTATTTAGTTAATATTTTAAATTCTGTTAATTAGCCTTTAAATTGTATTAACAAATTGGAAGAAAATAACCCAATATTTTATCTTGGTGTCTTCTTTCCAATTTCATTTTTAAAGTTTACTGCAAAGCTACCCGAACTATTTTTTAAATTATTTATCATATCACTTTTTTAATATAAAAATGAGTGTGGACCAAGGTATTTTCCTTATAGTATGGCGGGACTTATAAAGGCTTTTGGGCTCGGGTCACTGTAAAAGTTTTATACAAAATGGGTAGTCATATGTAGTAACACAATATGCCATGACATTTTCAATTAACATGCTGTAAACATGGTACAGTGTAATTTAAATGATAATCGATACTTATAGGGGTCTACTTTCTATGCACAAAAGGTACCTACCTTGTTAGTAGGTATAGTCACGAGGATAATAGTATCAGAAACTGTTGTCTATTTGTGTCTGTACAATGTTGTGCTATTCAGATATAGCTTGAGTACTGTAGCAAAACTATATTACGTCAACTACAAAATTAGTGATTCTACTTAGGTTGGATCTGAAAATGAAGATTTTGTTAAGATACAAAATGATGGTGAATCGAAGCTCTCGCGGTAAAAGACTGATCCTGCTCAATATCAAGAAAGATGATATAGAATGGAATAACTATTTTCTGGGACGATGCAGGGCAGATAATATTTGAATCCTAGTTAGTAGGCCCAGTACGCAGATATTCTAGAAAAAGTTGTTGCCTGCAGTAATACATATGCTAAGACTATTTCTATATGGATGGCTGTTATAATTTCT
The DNA here is from genome assembly GCA_034780555.1 of Coelogynopora nodosa. Taxonomy (NCBI): domain Eukaryota; kingdom Metazoa; phylum Platyhelminthes; order Proseriata; family Coelogynoporidae; genus Coelogynopora; species Coelogynopora nodosa. The sequence continues at coordinate 17,076 of JAUZND010017963.1, read as the reverse complement.
TTTGAAATCCAATAGACATGGTTGACATTAAAGATTTTATTGGATGCTTACCGTTCATTGGCATTTGTTAATTCTGACATAAAATATATGAGTTTCTATCGTCAACACACTATAGTCAACACATTTTGAAATATAAAGATTAAATAGCACTTTATTTCTTGATGTAAAGCTTTGCATTCAATAAGTACAATCATTGTGGTACTACCTGATGGAGCAGCTCAATCTGCATCATATTAACAAGTCAATGCTACAAAAGGGTACAAAGAAGTGTTACATATACATTATATTGCTTATAATTTCTGATTAAGATTCTCTGTTATACTCCGAATGAGTTTATTTATAATAATATATATATATAAATAATGTTTTTGTTATAAATAAACTAATTCGGAATAAAGTTAATTAACTCCTAAGTCTAAATATTCTATTCTTGTTGTTCACAACACATCACATTTGTTAAAAAAATTATTTGCTGAATAAATATGTATTTATACATTTTTTATACCCGATCTTTAAAACATCTAATTTCTTTAAATATTTTGAATGCATCGTACTAGTTAGTACTAGTACTAGACTACTAGGGCTAGTTAAAAATCGGATGTAGTTTTTGCCGTTACATTTGACCTTTTCATTTACTAAAATGGCTAAAAATTATGTGAGTGTAGAGACAAAAAAGCGCGAATACGATCGTTTGTGGTAAGATAAGGTAATTTTTAGCTGCTAGGAATTCTTTATTTATACTATTGTATTTATCGATTGGTAAGCGGCTTGGGGTGCACGAGAGTGCATGGCAGATGATCACGAGTTGAAAACTCTCCTACTACTTGCACGCAAAATTTTAATTATCAATGATTTTTAAAAAATTGAAAAAGTTTGTAATAACAGTTTTATTGATCAAATTATATAAATAATTTAACAATATGGAAAAATTGACTTAGCTAGGAAATCGAACCTAATACTTCCGAATATGTACTCTAGTTTCCCTACAACTTACACCATCTTAGAGAATATTGTTAGATGTTTCATTATTAAAACAAAAACGTCGTGTCGAGAGAGAGACGACATAATCTTGTGCCATTTAACAATACTTGGATAATTACTAAGAATGCTAAGAAATTATATAATTTTACACATAGGTCTATAAGTATCAACATTATTGATTTTTTTTTTTAGAATTATTACGAAATCAGAAATTAAATAATAACAGTTTTGTTAATTTTCTGAAGATAATAATCACTTTCAATCTAAGATATAAATTAGTTAATAGTTTAAAAATTATGTTCATATAAACCGATATAATATGATCAACTGTGAAATAAATATGTGCGAGCAACACAGACAAAGATGAAATAATATTTAAAATTATTTATATTTTATGTCTAAACGAGATGCCGTTCACTAATGCACGAACATAATTTTATATTGAACTGTTATACAATATAAAAATGTTATGAATACTTTAAATAAAATAGTCTACAAATGTTTGTCATGTTTCTTTTATTCTAATTATATCGTAATACTTTACCTATTGATATTATTTAAAATCGATTATTAATTAGTTATATATTACATAGAAATGCTTTAACATTTTAAATATTTTGTCTAATGAAAATATAGAAAAATTATATATTCATAATATCAATTCCTGCTAATTAAAATGTTATCGTTTTCTATGAATATTTCTATTCTAATTAATTTTAACCATATTTAATGTTTAACTCAATGTTCAACTCACCATTGTGCCGGTATGGCTGGTCCTTGGTTTGGGCCACCAGGGGTAGATCCCTGCAGTGGCTGGAACTCACTGTAGAGCGTTGCGTCTGAAATCTTTAGATAGTCGATCACGTTCTCTTTGCACTCCTCAAGCAGATCTTCAATGTCGCTTGTGTTGAAGAGTTGCTTGTCCAGATCATTCTTGACAGTGGTTGTCAAAGTAATTTCCTGTGAATAGATGCAAGAAAACAATCCGCATCATATATTGTAGTCTTTACTCCAGAAGTATTAAAATTTAGAGCCAAATTGACCCATCCTTGTTTAATTGTTTACTACTCAGAATAGACTTATGTTATGGGTCTTAAATGTTCAGAATTACTTTTTTACATGATTAAAATGATTAAAATTTATCTAAAAATACTCAGACATAATTTTTTGTGTAATAAAGAATATTAGTTTGTAGTCTAAATCTATAATTGATCACTTACATACTTGTCTACTTTCTGATAAATCTGAATCGCGCACGAAAAAGTTCTGTTCTGGCTATACACGGTCGAACTAGTTCGTCCAACCAGTTCGATGGAATTGTTGCCTAGGCTACACTCTAAGTGGAGTTCCATGAAAAATTAATTGAATAGAAAAATTAAACAACAAAAAAATAAAGGAATATTTGACAAATTTATTGTAACTAGAATGTTATATAAAAAAAGACAAGTTATTAAGAAGAAGAAAAATACATTATCGTACTTAGAATATTAGAAAATAAAAGTCACAATAATAGAAATCTTTCAAAGATACTACTGAAGCATATTCATCGGCAGGGAGATTTGGACAACGCTGTTTCGTCCTTATTTGGACTCATCAGAAGAACAAACCCCACACGAAAGAAATACGCTTGAATTCAGTAGTATTTTATAAGGCCCACTAGGTACTCTCTATATAAGGACCCATTTGCATAGAACTAGTTATGATCAAAATCCACTGAAACAAAATAACCAGTTAGTAAAAAAGAGCGGTTTAATTAAAACGTGACCCAACTAATAATAAGAAAAAAGTTTAATAAAAAAAACAATACGGTGAAGTTCAACCAGCAGGATTATTCCCGAGTATTCAATCAGTGACAGTGTAGCGTCTTTACTGATAACTATTATATATAATATAAATAGTACTATAGACAGATAGTAGTAGAATAGGAAGGGTGGATTCGATTACACACTTAATCTTTTGACCTTTGACCATACCTCCTCCCTGAGTTACAAAATTAAGATTCTATTTATAAATTAATTACTAACAAAATTAGGTGACTACAATCTTATTAAAATTTATAATATTTTTTTTAATATAGTAAACTGAAATGAAATGAAACCTTTGTAATAGCTATGAGTCATTGCCAATTTTCTTAAAGTCGGTTGAAATTTGACAGAGTTAAAAACTAGTTTTTTTAATATTATAATTTAATTATCGTCACTTATGTTTTTAGCCAATAATTTTTTTGTTGTCTACAACTTATGGCAAACTAAATTTGGTATGATGAATCACCAACATAAGAGAAATCACTTATAATACGTTAAAAATAATTGTAAGTAGTATAACATTTTCAAATTATCATATTGAATATTTACAATTGCGATGCATTTTGGCCATAGATTGCACGATCAGGGTGATTTCAATGACGGTTCTGACTGAGTCTAGTTCACTCAGCTTGATTTTGCTACTTACATATTGATTTCGATGAGAATTTTGATTAAATAGACCCAAATATTTTATCCAATCAAACAGAATTTTTTTAAAAATAAAATTGAAACACATCAGTGGATGGAGAAAATGGTGACATATAATAAAGTTACACAGTGGTATTTCATTATATATATAGTTTGAGCTGTAGATATAAATATCATCATCATCACCAATATCTCATCTAAGTGAGATATTAATTGAGTCTAATGCATCATGCACTCTGTTGTCAAAAATGTACCAAAATCGATTGATACTCTCCCGTAGAGTCGAATTATAGGTGACAAAAGGAGTATATTTTTTAACATTTTCGACCTCTTCTTCAATTCGTTCCATTGCCTTGTTCTTTTTCAAATAATTGAATAGTTCAATATAATTCATAATTTTGTCTTGTACTTCAACTCTTTCAAGGGAACTTTCTTCTGTGTGTCCTCCAGAATTGTAGTCAAAAGTGTCGACACTTTCTCTTCCTTCTCGTTTCTGCAGCATATCCTCCATCAATTTTATTGATGTTTCCTCCTCGTCGGATCGTATTGATTCCTCAACTGTCACTGATTGATTTCAGTTTAATTTCTTGTTCGACATCTTATATTGATTGATATATACGCAATACATGGCAAATTTGGGAATTTTGTTTTGTCGGTATCTGTGCAGAATTAGTTTAAATTGTCTTTTCGGTTTTGTAGGTAATCGACTTCTTGAAGAATATTTCCGTAGTAGCAAAAACTATTTTGCGTTAAATAGCAGAAGAGTTGACAGTAACAAAAAATCCTTTATCGAAGTAAGCTATCGTGCTTTAAACAGTACCTTGTATACATGTAGTAAGTATGCTGGAATTCGAAAAATAGCCTTTTTGCATATAGGACAATTATTCTTTGTGATTGAAACTTTAACAGACATAAGTTATGTTTATCGACTTAGTGTATATTTAGTGTATATGTTTCGGATCATCCTATCTGTTTATGATTTATCTATTCTAGATGGTCTCATACAGTGCCTGTTTCGTTCTATATTGTCTTAATTGATTTCCATTGGTCATAAAAATTAATTTTTAACAAATTATCATGAAATGTAATAATTCTGTGTGTTTTCATTTACAATATATGTTACATTTTCTTACAAGTTATCTTATATTCTTATATGATACTATTTGGTTATACAAAACGTACAACAACGATCATTTTACTATATTAAAAAAATCTATTTTATTAGTTGTAAATCATTAAAATGTCTAGAACTCCGTCAAATTTCAACCGATTTTCAAAAATTGGCACTGACTCATAGTTATTCCGAAGGTCAATCTATTTAATGATGATCTATTATGATCATGATCATAAAAAATAATTCCGTTGGGAGTAGGGGGGTAAGGGGGGGTAAGGGCGGGTAGAGGGATGTAGAATCCTCCCTTCCTATACTACTTATGCGATGTTATATAATCAAACATAAAAAACTTTGGTATAGCGTATCCAATATAATAACTTGTCATAAAAAATCAAAATCTCAAAAATTATGCGACCATGGTTTTGGTTTTATATATATATTAAATAAACCATTTTCAAGCAAAATTATGAAAATTATAGCTAATTAAATTCATAAAATGTAATTAATTAAATATTAAAAATATATATATATATAAATAATTATTAAAAATTTAAGCGCTTATATTAAAAACGCAATTCAGTTAACTAAACATATAACTGGTAAAACATAATCTAAAGCATTACCTTTCTTGTTTGCCTTTCAGCTTCATCTTCCAGTTCGCCGATATTGGGAGATGTATTGCGAATATCAATGCATCTGTTAAGCACCTCAATTGGTCGCTTCACACGTTTCATATCGGTTTTAATTAGAAGCTCTGTTTCCTTAAGGTTCTGCAATTCAGTATCCAGATTAACAATGTCCTTCTCCAGAAGTTTCCGCCAGAACTGAAGCTCCTCCTTGCGCTGGTCCGGTCGTTTTATCACATAGTCTATCGTGTTGCAATTACTTGGAGGTGCCGATTTCACTGGAATTTTAAGAAAAAGAACAACAAACAAACAATTATCCAGTTATGTATTAAAGTAAAATAAAAACAAGATAAACATCAATTTAAAATAAATTAAATAACTACAAAAATAAGTGGTTTCAATATTGATACTTACGAAGTGTAACATCCATTCTACAAATATATACAACATATAAATTTGAATGCGGTACTGTCAGGAACACAAATCTAATTATTTCTGTACAAATTAATTTATGTAAAATACATGTAAAGATTAGACCTTTCTCTTAAAAATTTATATAATAAAGGTAGTCAGTGCTTTTTTTTCCCCCTGTGTGTGTGTGAGTGAGATAAAATTGCAAGCATACTGAGAAGGAGTATGTTTATTATACATATATAAATAACGTCCTTAATTGATTATTGTGAATTTAAGTAATCCAAATATAATCAGTTAGATGCATATGGTCTATATATATTTAGTGTTATATAGATATTTATCATAGCCTACACAAGATCAACGAAGGGGGGTGCTAAATTTTACAAAAGTGTATACATATTTTTATAACAAAATTTTAAAATATATTGTATATATATCGTTTATTTAATATTCAAATAGCAGATGCATCTTTGTCATAGAAGAAATATGTATGTAATGAAAGTACAAAAATAGAAATCTACTACATTTTACAACATTCTGTCAGTAACAGCAAGTTTAACTAATTAAACATATTATTGTTGTAAGTGAGATAAAATTTCCAGCATGGTTAATCCAAGTTTATGGTGTAAGTTAGTTCCTATAGCAAAGACCTACTTTTTGGACAAAGGACATTAGATGTTTCAGAAGGGTGCCAGACTACTTTTGCAAAGGGTGACAATACCAATCAATACTCTATCAAACATTGATATATTGATGAAGATGGGGTAAATTTGTGCAGTGTAGACTCTTTCATTCACCACAGTCAGACATACATTTCAGGTTGCATTTTCAGTATATACATATTGTAGAGTCGCACTACTTCGAAAATTGTAGTGAATTGCTTTAAGAAAACATTCTATGGTAGGCTTCTAACATGTTTGGAGAGATTGCAGTTTATTATTTTGTTTGACTATCCCCATCTACCTGCCAGTAAGTTAACTCTTGACCATTGCTGCACTTGGTGACAGAGTCCCATACTGAAAAATCACATTGTAACTGTCATTAGTGGTAAATTTCAAAGATTTATATAAATAATTATTTGTAGTATAAACATTTTAATAGAAGTGCTGATGTAATCAACCCTATAAGTACCAATGGAGGGATCAAATTGGCCTCCCAGTATTTAGTTGTTTAATATTCAAAATCTGCTGAGGTGATAATCCTGAACATTTTAGTAACTACCTAATTCTTAGTGCACTTTGGATTCCATACATTTTTGTAAAATATACTAGAGAAAATCATGATGTAATACATGACTTAAGAGAAATTTAAGCTTTTAGGCTAAAATTTCTTAAAATATTATCTATAGCATAGCACGGTATAATAATTAAGATTATTTTGCCAGTTATAATCATTTGCATTAGCAATCACAAATAAATTATCTCCAATTATCTTAAGTCAACTCGATTGCAACCCAATTAATCATTACATCTAACTGTACTAGGTCTGTGTTTAATCGTAATACTTTATGTAATGGCAATTCAATTATCTTCAAATTAATGTAAATAATTTCAATCATTGCTATTAGCATATGTGTGCTTAACTATGAAAATATTATTTTATATCCTTCCTTCATTTATTTATTGCCAATAACTGTATACTTACCTTTACTGCATTAATCTTTTAAATTTAAAATTTAAGTGCAGTATCAGCATCTCCCTCTTTCAATTTTTCCATGGCTTAAGAACATAGTAACAGATCTTTTCAGATCCATAACATTGTTATTGATAAACTGGTATGAATTATACATAATATACTTCTTATTAAAAACCATTAAATTTAAAAAGTAATATTAAACTAAAACCATAAAATAAAGTTTTTATTGTCCTGTAAGTGACTACCTTTATTATGTATTTATTTTGACTTGCATCAGGGGTACTGTTGACTAATATAATAATGATGACTACTGTATATTGTACTATTAAGAAATAGCTCATAGTAGATGTATTTATAGGGAATCTTAGAGAAGTGTATTGTGTTATAAATAAATAAATATTAGTTATTTTATTTATTAATCCTAAAAGTATAATAGATAAAGTAATATATAATAATACTATGAGAATTAACCCATTTAATGCCGCTACCATAAATAATGAAAGCAGTAGAATGATAATTTCAGTTATTTGTTTAGAATATATTCTATAGATCTTTAAACATCTAAATCTGTAGGCTACTATTTTTACTTTGGCCTGAAATAGGTGGTGCATTAACACAACTTTGGTATAAAGTGTGAATTATCATTATTTTTTGTAAATAATTCAAATAATGTTATATAATGAAATGTAAGTTCAAATTTTTTGAAAATTAAATTATTACTAAAGCAATTATCAACAAAAGTTTATGTATGTAGCCTATATGGTACAGCAGTACTTCTGATTACAAAATTTAGAATCTACGACTATGATGATAAATAAAGACAAGTAATGGTCACTTGTGAGGAATGCAAAAGAAAAACCACAATAAAATTTAAAGTTTATTACAAGTAATACGAAATGTCCAATCTTTCACCTTTCATCAAAAAGGCATAATCATGGTAAGAAAATTACAAAAAACTGTTTAACATATTATTATTAATTTAAATATAATATGCGAAAAACCATCAGCCAATCATAGGTTGACATATACATAAAAACATATCTCAACAATCTAAAAACTTTAACATATATTGGTCAATGATATTTAAATAAATTTGAGGTATATTTCAAATTAGCTAATAAAGATATACTGAAATACAATTTCAAAAAGTTAATTAAAAAACATAAATGTTTGTAATAATGAATTTAATTGAGATGATATTTAGGACAGCAAGAATTTGGAAGACAGGGTTTAGAGGTAAATAATTTGGTTGATATTATATATATGTATCCTAATAATTAATTGGTATATTTGCATTCTTACATATAAGTAGTATATGACTAGCACCTCTAACTCCACCCTCCCAGCCCTATTGTTTTCAGAAATAGTATAAATAAATAAGCCACCGCAGCTAAAATTCATTCCACTTCCAATTCTTGCCGTGAACGGTCGTATTAGCGCGCTATCGCCTACACTTTCCAAGTCGCTATATTATTTTAACTTTATCTCATGGCAAAACTTTTCATTAATGCTGCTGATGTCACACGAGATTTGGGTGATGTCGCTATTAATCTTGGTCAAGGTGTCAAAACTGGTACGGACAAGGCCATGCAATAATATCCGTCATTATTGTCAATCGATCCGGACTGCTGAACGGAATTCACAAGTATACATTTTATCATCTGTTATGTCCAAACGATTTAATAACTGGGTGGCTGAAAATGGTCGTCTGGCTATCGAAAAAAGTGACGATCCTAAACTCTACGAAGCAATCATTTACTTTGAGAGTCAGGTTAACAAGAAACTCAACTCAACTCAACTCAAACTCAACTCAATTCAACATCAACCTATAATTCACAGCACACTGCTTGGCTCAAATTGGGTCAGGATTGCTGCACTTACGGCTGGGATGGGAAAAAGGTTCTCGGATCCTTCATGTACGGATTCGGCCAGTATCAATTGGTCATTCGTGCAACCAACCTCTACTTAAGGGCCATCACGGTGAGACATTCTACAAACACAGTGATCTATTCAAGGTCTACCAGCTGCGATTTCTCAAGAGTGAGCCCGAGTGTGCCTTCGAAAATAGCAAAGAGGAGCCTACTACTTCTGCTGCTGGTTGTGATTTAAAAATATCCAAACAGAAATATACTACTTCTGCTGAGTCTCCAGTCAAGAAGATGAGGTTGACAAATGAGGTGATGATGTAAGGTTATTTATTATTATTTTTGACTATATAAAACACTGTTATTGTAAGAGTTGGAAGTGGAAAGAATAATTTTTAACATAATTCTATATAGAATACTTAAACATTGAATTGTGAATTCAATCAAATTATATCAATTGGCAATGAACAAATTTCAACCCGGTATATTTTACGAATCCGAACTATTTCCTGTATTTCAATTAAAATTATGGAGTGGACTCCATGTAAATCTTTTTCATACTGGAAAAGTTGTTATTATGGGACACTGTGCTAAGGTTTCCTACCATTTCTGAATGGATTACTTTGAATTTGTAAGTTTTATTGTTATTTCTTAATAAAAAATATTGAACATAGAGCTATATAATCATATATTATTAATAACTAAAAACCATCAATATATTATTATTACTTTCCTAATTAAGGGAAAGTATAACAATGAGGGTGGATAACAAGTATAATGCAACAACATTAAACACCTCACTACTACAGTTGTGTTTTTTGATGAGCAGTAGCACATGCATTGTCCAACACGGTTGATTCGGATAACTTGATAATAAAATGTTTTGCAATAAGATCATAACTGTCAAGAAATACTCTATCAAAATCGGACAAAATGTCAGAGAGAGATTTACCTCTCACCTTATAATATAGATAATAGAAACAAAATGGACCACATTGGGTCCATAAAATACTTTGTATGCACTTGTTTGAATAATACTAAAAGCGTGTGTTTATGATTTAACCAACGCTGAATGTGTGTAGGAGGTATGCGTCCAAAACATGATTAAACATTTACTTATGAAAACAAATATGTTATACAGTCAATATTTAAGTATTGTACAGGGTGTTCACAAAGTCGCACCTCATTGGAAAAATAGAAAATATTTATTTATGAATATTTATTATAATATTAATACATTATATACATCATATAACATATATACCTAATTAATTTAATTAATTAAATAATTAATTAATTACAAAATGTCCCCATACATAAATTAACTACATAATGTGTTCAACATTACAGCCTTTTTGTTGAACACAGTTGAATACGTTTTGTATAATTTCGACGAACATTTAAAAGCATTTCAGCATTTCCATTAACCTTGGCACATTCTGAAATTATTCGCTCTTTCAGATGTTGACGATCTGTGATTTTTACAGCATAAACCTACGACTTTATGTATCCCCAAAAGAAAAAATCCAGTGGATTCAAATCAGGTGACCGGGGTGACCACTCGACAGTACCACGCCTACCAATCCAATGAGGAAAGTTGACATCAAGCCAATCTCGAACATTTCTGCTAAACTATGGTGGTGCTCCATCCTGCTGGAACCACTGTTGAAAATCATCAAAAGTTTGCAACTGTGGCAACAATCTTTCTCTGAGTAATTCCAGATAAGAATCTCCACTAACGGTACCATCAAAGAAAAATGGTCCAATTACATGATCATTCCAAAGTCCACACCACACCATCACTTGAGGTGCACCTTGCTCTTTGCTAGGAATCATCCAATGAGGATTGTCTGGAGACCAGTAACGAGTGTTTTGACGGTTTACTTCACCATTTACATAAAAATTAGCCTCATCACTAAATAAGACTGTGTTGAGAAACTGATTATCACGATCACATTGCTCAATTAACCATTCGCATATTTCCATACGGCGGTCTGGATCATCTTCATTAAGTTTATGCATAATTTGCAATTTGTATGGATGCCTTTTTTCCAACGTGAGTACTTTGTGAACAGTGCTTTTTGGAACATTAAGTTCAAGTGAAGTTCTATGCAATGACTTATTTGGGGAGGCTGTCATTTTCACCAAAATAGCAACTTTGGTATCTTCCTCAAGAGATGGTCGACCACTACGATTTTTGTCTAAAATGCTACCAGTTTCTTTGAATTTTAAAAGTAAACGAGAAACAGTGCTCTGTGTTATTTGCCGATTATGTCTTTCATTAAATTCATGTATCAATTGTCGCTGAGATAAATTTGGATTAACACTTTTAACAATTAATTCAACTCTTTTGTCTTTTGATAATACTGGCATCTTAAATTATACAGCAGCAGAAATTATGAATTAATAATAATTTTGTAATGCATGCATGCAGCATGCATTGAAATTTTTAAACCATAGATTATTAACCAATACATATGTCCATAGATTTTAAACTTAAAATTTAACCATAGAGTAATATTTTGTATAAATAGTAATAATAAATATTCATAATTTTTTTTTCCAATGATGCGTGACTTTGTGGACACCCTGTATAGTATATATACATATCATTAAATTCCTAGAAGCAAAAAGATGTCGGCGGTCAACTAAATAAAATTGTTCTAAAGTTTATTAAAAGCTCACTAAAGCTAAACTTCTGTGTGTCAATTTCAGTTATAATTGTGTAAAATATATTTAATTTACCTGCTTACAATGCATACACAAACAATGTACTTGTAACTACAGTATTGAAGATCAACTTCATAATAACAAAGTGATTTTTTATAGGCTAAGATTTCTTTGACCGTAAACTATCATGAAGTCATGAATATTTCGCTTAGAACGACAGACACTTTTATAGTTTGTGTTGAAGGATAGCTTGGATATACAGTAAGTTGTTTTCTGATATCTTTATTGGTTAAATGACCGCTGTCAGAAGATAATAATTTTCTGAATAGAATATATTCGATATATTTAGTTTTTAAAGTTTTTGTAAATATGGAAAAAAATGTCTACATCATAAAAATTGTACAAATTTATACATTAAACTGTTAGTTAGACATTTTAGGTCTATTCGTTGGTCAGTGGATAAAACAATATGCCACACTATAGTGTAAATGTTGTTTTTTAACCTCATAAAAAAATATATTCCTGTTGGATAATGTTGGAAATTTAGTTTAAAAAAGGACTGTATCAAAAATAATAGTAGCGAAAATAATAGAAAAAAATCACCATAATGTTAAAAAGAATTTTGTATATTTCTTTTTTGTAAGCACAAAAAGTAGTCATTTGATTTATAAATAATTAAAATTATATTCCTAATAATATAATATTTTTGTTTTTTGCAATAATAAATATTGTGGAATTTTGATAAATCGATAAAAATGTGTTAATTTATGCTAAATTTTTAAATAATTATTTTCAAAATGTACTTAATCAACGAAAGGCCACTAACATTGCATATTTTTACTACAAAATTGTAATAGATTGATTTAATTGATATAGGTTAATTGTTAAATAATTTTAGGATATAGAATATGTAGTAGACGATTTATGTTCTTTGTAATATGATAGTAGATTTATAATTGTAATATTAATTGATAATAATAAAGGATAATAATTGTAAAATATATTTAATATAAAATATAAAGCATTTACGTTTTCTGAAATTTTTGTTGAAAAAATGATTGCATTATTAATACATTATTTTAATACAAAAAAATAATCGAGTGATAAATCTGGTGTTGAATTGATAGATAAAAAACAAAGTGGGTCATAGTTGGGGAAGTGGGTTCCCTTGAATAAATATAATGAAATTATATTCCAATGGTTATTTGGAATAAATAAATATATTGTAAATAAAAGATTTTTTTTAAATTTTAAAAACAATAGCTGAATGGCGGTATGTTATGCTGGTAAACAAATACATTTTAAAATGAGTTATAATTCACATTTGATTATTCAGATTGAATTGTGAAATATAGCAGAACCAATTTTAATCATTTTAAAATAATATTTACTAGACCTTTTAAAATTTTTGATTCATTCAACATGATTCTGAAAACCTACATTTTATTACAGTTATTGGTATATATTGATAACGTGTCTGCATTAATATAAATGAAAAATTTAAAATAAAAATCAAAGAAATTAAAAAAATGCAATATTTATATTAAATATTTTCATTTAGCGCATTTATAACATATTATTTAATTTACATGCACAACAGTATAATAAAACAATATCCCCTAAAACCTTGTCAGCTGATTGTGGAGGGTCTGGGCCGTATCATAATGGTGCGCCAATACATTCCCCTCTCCAACGTGAAACGGTGCAGCAGCCAGACCATCACTACCAGTTCCCCGGCAGGCAAGGTCCGGCGCAAAGTCCACGTCCCGGAGCTCAAGAGTAACAAGTTTCAAATGCGTGAAAATCAGACTGTCGCCGGGGAATCCAACTTACACAACACCAGCAACAACACTGGCTATGGCCGACCACCGGCAGCCGGCAATTTCGGTGGTGTGTACCCCACCACTCAAGACGCCAATTCCGGACATCTCAACTACTTCACCTCCAGCAGCGGTGGCGGTGGCGGTGGCGGTGGCGGCGGCGGCGGTGACAACCATGCTCGCAAGGACAGCACCGTGGGCGGGGTGGTGGATCCGGGCGACTCGCCGATTATGGTGCACGCCGGGAGCAGTCTGGAGCGGGATGTTCGCGAGATCAAGCGCTACATTCGGATATTTGTAAATAAGCAGAAGGAGGGCGACAGGAAGAACGTGCTGTCGATGGAGTGGCGGACACTGTCACTTGTGCTGGATAGGCTGTTCTTTATTATCTATATTCTGACAATGGCTATCGCTGTGATTGTTACGGCGCCCAAGAACTTGAAATCTCTGCACGAAATGAATGAACCCTGGGTTAGCCCTGCTCCAATTAGTTAGACACAACTTTTCCTAATAATTGATACAGGCGTTTATAAATCAGTTGTGTAGAATTATAAAATCAAACATGTAAAACATGTTCACTACATAATATTTTTAGTATCATTTTTAATCGCTTAATGTACTGTGTGTATATTACAATATGTACATTATTGTATACCGTATTTTTAATGTAAAAGTATAAACTGTTTCATACGTGTTAACTTTAGATTTTATACGCAATAATACGGAAGGCTGTCACATGTCAAGAATTTGCTAAATTAAGGATGCAACCGTCTCGTCAACACCGTATATTTGCAATATCAACAATATTACTGCTGCCTAAATTGTACATTTAACTAAGGAAGTTTAATAAAACAATATTTTACGAATAATATGTCACTGTAAACATATGACTTGAATGGTTCAGCTTTTGGATTAATAATATATCTTTAAAATTATACTAATTAAAAAAATGTCACTGGTTTTTTATTGTTGAAAATTTTTAATGTTACATGTGGCGCACATATTTAAAGAATCAATATTAGTTACAGTAAAGTGTGTTTGTTAGAAAAAGTCACCACTAAACAAATATTAAAAAAAATATAAATATGAAATAATTTTTATATTTAAAAATACTAATTAATATATAATATGTATCATTTATAAATTATAAATTATTAAGCCCCAATCCTCTAAAATGTTTTTTTAAAGTAAATTGTGTATTTATATTGATTTAATTAGTTTATAGTTTATAGTTAGATTTTGGTAAAATGCATGCATATCATATTGTGAAACGTATTTTTTAATATCCATATTTATATGTGCATTTTCTTATAACTTGTAACTAATTAGGTTCTATAAAATAAAATTATGAAATTTTTAATCAATATGTTTTCTCTGTGTTTTTAACCAAGCTCTTTGTTCTACTTTATAATATATTTATATATTTTTTAAATAAATATATGCATACACATTCGAATATTAGTAAAGTGTTATAAGTAAAATATCACCTATTAAAACAATATATTATCGCAATAATTTCAAGATTCTTTACAATATAATTATTTTCTCATGTTAAGAAAATATTTGAATTTTTTTATTCAAATAATTAAGTAAAAATTTGCAAAAATTATTGAATGAATAGTTTAAATACATATACGTATAAACGATAGCTTATGAAAAAATTATAAATGTGTTACTTGATAATTTTTCATCTATAAAAATGTTTCATTCTAATACTGTAATACTATAATACAAAATGAAGTCGCAGCTCATGACAAAAAGTAACCAATGGAGATATTTTAAAATTTCAGAAAAAAACCTAGTATTAGTATAGTGTATTATGTGTTTGTATTGTATTAGTATTTTTAGGTTGGGGATATATGTTTTAATACAAATGCATTATCAATCCGCAGAATGCTAAATATATGGATGTGTTTGTATGTAGGATATCAACAGAATTAATATTTTTTATTGAAATTTTGAAAACTCTTAAATATAATATACAATATATCTAGCATATGAGATATAATAAATTAGTATTGACAATTTTAACTTACAATTTTATCAAAACAAACATAGCCAATAATATTTTTTTTAAAGTATATTGTTTTGTTCGGAATTGTGCGAATACCTCAAGGATTATCTCATAGTTATAAAGTTGCCAAAAAATGAGGTTATATTATATTATCGGTAAAAATAATAAAATGAGGGAGGAAGGTAAGCGCCCTTGAAATGCCCTCTAAATCGCCATTGAATCTTAGTTTAGTTAAAACCTGTGTGCATTTCTTCCAAACCAAAAAAGTAAATGACAGCATTCCACGCCACTCCTCAATACAACCACAAAAATTAAAAATAAGAATAATATAGTAATTATCAAAGCAACTGCTAAATAATAACAACATATTATAATAATTTCAAGATTATCAGAAGGAAAACAACTATCTATAGGCTGAACTGCAGAATGGTCAAACAAAAAGAATGTGTTGCTATTAGACGACAACTATTGGTTAAGAAAATATTTATATTAAAAATAGATATTAACGTATTCCTATAAGACACGTCTATAAGTCTAGGGGGATAAGATGAAAGTCAAACCTGTCGTGGATTTTTACAAGCCAGTTTACTAAATCCAATAAGCAAAACATTACTAAAATGGCTATAAGTAATTGTTCTTAGATTAAAATTATATTATTTGTTTACAATGTCAAGAAGAATATTTATGTGAAATTTGGAAGCTATCCCGTCAAAGATTTCTATATTAATGGTTTTGTAGTAAACAATATTTTGGAAAAGTTGGCTTTGTATATTATATTATGTAGCTTAGGGGCTGAGCATATACCACGTAGCTTACTAGATATACAGACGCGCCGGAGCAGGCTATAATCATGGCTAATATCCTTCATGAACTTATTATTGAAAAATAAAAGTTTGTAAATAACGATCTTAACTTGACCAAATCTCAATGTTAAACCAAAGTATGTTTTTATTTGCATTTATTTGTAAATTATTTATTTCTTTACAATTTATCAAAAACAAACATATGAACAAATACCTTAAACGTATTTTTCCCTTATATATATATATATATATATATATAGGGAACATATTTTATTGATGTTAAAATGTACTTATGTATAACTGTATAATGATGTATTAATTATGTATAATTGCATGTAAATAACCACAATTAAAATCAGCTGACAGCATACAATAGTTAAATTTAATTCAATGTTTTATCTCAAAACCGCTACAAACATTTGAATAACATAATTAAATAATATACTTAAAATGTCTTGATTAAGGTAACATCTTATGCATGGTAATGTTTATTTTTCATATATTTACGTATTGATGTTTGTATTTTAATATCTACCATTTTATGTTATATCTTTATATCTGCCTATGTTTTATATAACGAAAGAAAATTGATTCTTCATAGGTTATTTATTTATAGATTAATATGAACGAATGAATTACAAATTTTCCTCAGGATGATTACCAGGGAATTACCTGGTAATT
>JAUZND010017952.1:0-21683 GCA_034780555.1 Coelogynopora nodosa | reverse complement strand
CCCCCCCCCCCCCCCCCCCCCCCCCCCCCCCCCCCCGCGCTCGGGGTATACGCAGTGATGTAGGCATGGTTAACCATATTATACAACTGTAGCCTTATTATTGGCAGCATTGAGTTGGAATACTGTCTCAGTATACATAAACAATGAAGGACTGGAAATATTATAAGGTCGAATAATTAATTTTAGTCAAGATAAGAGTAATTATTGACTAGCGGAAAAAAATCAATAATATTTTTGACTATATTAGAATTGTTATACCTTGTATTGTATTATACGTTTTTCAATTATTTATTAAAGTTTATTACAAAAAACATGACACAATGTCAAAATGCAATAATTGTTTAACTATTTAGGTACTATTACTATTATAAAGGGAATAAAACATGGTATTGGTAGTAATATTTTTATTTTCGTATATGTTTTTTTAAACAATAAAATCGGAATAAGCACACATTATCTGGCAAATGCAATACCACCGTAACAAGTGAAATATTATTTGTTATCGACTGCAGTTTTTACACATGGAATTTAAAAACTATATCGTAGAATTATGTCTATTGTATTTAGCTCTTCATGATCAATGTTCTGTTTTTAAACAGTAAAATAATGGTAAAGTAAGAGCTATGTCATTTCTTCTATTAAATACATTTTTTAATGTGATTACCTTTCTATATTCAAAGATTTGTTAGCTACTGTATGAAAATATGCACGTAAAAAAGTTTTTACTGAATTAACTGCACCATTTGTGCTATCAAGTTTACTAACAATTAATTGATCAACTTTAATATACACGTAGACACTTTTGAAAAGAATAACAGATGTAACCAAACATTTGAAAAAATGGTAACTATTGAAATGTTGCAACAGTTTTATCAAAGTAGATATCCATCTATTTTTAATGCGTTTTCCGAATCCAAATGAATACAATGTCTAAAACAAGAGAGCATTTATTTTATATTATCAGATCAACAACAATGGAAAAAGACAATACAAATGTTATCAGTATTTGAAGATGTATCTTGTGTCCTGCAAGTCAGTTTAGTGTATATATTTTTATAAAGCAATTTATTGGTGATATAAACATGCATGTCTATATAAGTAATCTCCCATTTTCAACAGCATTATCGGCTTATATTAAAAGTATAAATAATTAACAAGGTGGGGAAGGCAAAACGTATTGTTGTGCAAAACATTTAACTCCGACTAAGCTGATAATGTGATGCACGGGTTAAATATAGAATATTTTATTCAATTTAAAAAATCAAAATCCATTTGGACGTATATTATTATCAAATTATCCTCAATATTCATTTAAAATAATAATTGTGTACTTTGCTGAATATCTTTCAACGAATAATATTTTATCAGGTCATCAGTTGTTCGATAGGTGATATATTAGAATACATTTTAATATTATTTTCCAATCCAATTAATATTTTATATTTCAAATTTTCTCATTTCCTTTCTGAGTCCTTTTAAAATCCATACTAATGCTTATTTGGTATGGTGTAATAAATAGAAGCATAATGAATTCAGTACAAATCATTTCAATAAATAATAATTAAAACTGAATGCCACAAAAAAACTAAACTATTTAAAAAAAAGTTGTATCCGTAATGACGTTAAAAACCATGTTACAAATTATTATTTTATTTTCTAATATTTAAAACTTCCATGTGGTCAATGTATTATAATTTCAAATTATTCAGTGAAATATTTTTTTTAAAAACAGCCGATTAAAATGAAGTGTCAATTTTTCGCCAATACGGTTTTGGAAACAAGTAGGCAAGAATATGTTGATTACTATTGTACAAAGGACTAATTATACTTATATAATGAACAAATAATACATAAAACGGGTCTCCAACACATTATTAGAATAAAATTATTTTACAATAACAAATTGTAGTATAATTATATATATCAAATAAATTCAACCATATTATATAATGTCCGTGGGATGTAACTAAACAACCGTCTTCATGGTAGGCTGTAGGTATATTATATTAAGACATTCTGACCACCATATTATGAATAATAATACATGTGTTATGCACAATGTAATGAAACATAGTATAAACACACATATAGAGAACTTTTAAAGAACTTTTGAATAAATTTCTCAACTTTCCATATCTTCTATCAACATCGATATAGTTCGAGTTTTTCAAGCTAGTTTTTAGTTAACAGGTAACACACCCAATAATATAATACGTAAACAGTATGTATTTAAAAAAAGTAAGATTTCAAGTCATATGATATCTTATTAAGGTGAATTTGTTATGTTAAAAATGGTTTCTAACTAATAATAATTGTCCCGCAATTGATTTTCACATTATTTATGCAGAAATTTGTTTTTAATTCTAAAATTATTCGTTGACAATATTTTAAATTACAAGTTTAATTAATTCAAGACGCATAGATTAAAAATTAATCCCTACATACAGTTATCATTTTTGTAGTTTAAATATAATAATTGCAATAATAATTATAAAAATACTGTAAACAACAAATAACTAAAATCCCCAATTTAATAATTTAAATATCTCATATGTTTAACTACAATATATAAAATGCACATTATTAATAGTTTTTTCATCATATGCCAATTGTTTTTGTAAATATATTAAAATAGTAATGGGTCGTCGCATCTAACTTATTTTTTTACTCGTGCATTTTTAATATTAATTGCGGTACAATACAATTTGATTATCAATATTTATTCTTTATTTTTGAAATGATAAAATATACATATTTTAAATAATAATTTTAAAATATATAATTTATATGACAAGCACACGAAACGTTCCAACAAAATATTACAATATCTGAACTAATTATCGTTTTTATGTCGCTTTCAAAAAAGGTAAATTAGGTTAACAAAAAATGTATTTAATAAATTGACCTTTCTGGAGTTTAGACAAGAATGTTTGGTTTTCCTTTAAACTATCCTGATATTATTATAAAATTTCTTTTTTCTTTTTCTTTTTAATTTGTTTTGTGGTGATGTTGAGCGTTTGAATAGAGTAAATCCATTTCCTATTAGAATACAAATAAAATATTATTCTCAATACTAAAATGCTGCTGCTTAACAAAGTTGATCCTTGTTACACTATAATACACTATAAACTAAACCAAATGTGTATAATTAATTAACATAAATATTAAAATGTATTTGATACAATATTCACATTTAATAAATTAGTTTAGATATCTTACTTGCTATTAACGAAGACCAACACAAACGTAAATCAATTGACTATATTCATAATGTATAATTGAGAATACGAACATCTAAAACTAATATATATATATATATATTATAGCACTGATCATTATTCTGTAATTTCTAATGAAAAAGTCTATTCATTATCTACATACTTGAAACTTTCATTACGTTTAATCCTAAGAAAAGCCTAACAAACACAAACGAGAATGATTCTAATTAATAAAGCAATTTCCTATTCCATTAATAATTTAAGGGTAATTTGAAATTAATATTCTGAGAATGTTTAACCAAATAAAGACCAAAATATAAGAAAAATTTATATAGTAATGCCGGTAAGACAAATAGATGGACCAGATGTCAATTATATACTTTAAATATAATATTGTTAATAGTTAATTAGGCAACATACATTTCTTATTGAATACGATAGAAGCTAACTATCTGCCGGTTGCAGAGAATAGTTTTAGTTTATAGTATACGGACTAACTTTGTTACTAAAAAAAGTTATATTACTAAGGACTAAAAAATTTCGCTTGCGGAACGAAAATAGGTTTAGTTAGTACGGAGTAACTTTTTTAGTCCACACCAAATATTCGCTTGCAGAAGCGAGCTGTGGTCTAGGTATTCCACAGCTGTGGATTTGGTGTAGAATAAGGATAGGGAATTCATAATGGGATTTTCATAATGGGGCTTGTTTTAAAGTTTAAAGAGATGGTCATTGCTGTAAGGACATTGTTCAAATGGAAAACCTAGATTACATGGAATATTTACAACGTAATGGTCATGTCCCACGAATAATTCGCAAAAGAGGGAATCCTATTAATGACTGGAATGATATTGAATTCCGGGACCGTTTTCGTTTTCACAAAATCATTGAACCACATATACCTCCTTTGGTAAACAACATAGGCCAGCCAATATCTCCATTGCAACAACTGTTACTGACTTTAAGATACTATTCATGCTTAAGGAGTTTTTGTATCGTGGAAATGGTAATTTAATTGGTATAAGCCAGTCGTCAGTGTACAGAATTATACATTAAGCAGAGGCGGATCCAGGATTTCTTGGAATGGAGGGCCAGCTAATAATTTTTAGCATAGAAATTACGTGACGCACATCAATTTCCCCTATACATGAATATAATGAAATACTAATTATATACCACTATTATGAAAATAGTGACCACATACCTTAGGATTTTCCTTCATCGCCTCAGCAGCTTTGGTGAAGTGTGGCTTTGCACTTTTACAATGGCCACACCCTGAAATTGATATTTTACAAAAACGCAAATAAAATAATTAAATAATTCTAGTAAATTGATGCAATAAAAACGTACTGGTTTCATCCCCCTCCCCTCCACATTATGGTGGAGCCAGCGTAGAGGGAGGGGGCAGGAAAAGGGGTAATAAGAGGGAGATGGGAGGCAAAAGTGGACGGAAGGAAAATAGGTGTCAAATTTGAATCTACCACTAACTTTGAATAAACTACTGTTGGGGAGGTTTGACGGACTCCTTGAATTAAGAATTTTAGAGGAAGGATTTTTTAAAATATAAATAATTTTATAAATATATTTTTTATAGTCCAGTTATTTTTGGTACATCCTATATATACAGATTGAAACTTAACGATAAAAATGACTCATATAAATAGTGTGGCACATTATATATATTTCGTTTAGATTAAGCAACACTTTTACAAAAGCAGAATAAATACATTCATTTGTGCTTAAAATAGAATCTTAATGTGCTTAGAATAGAATCTGTGTATGTTAATAGAATGCGTTAATAGAATCAATAATGTGCTTAAAATAAAATAGGCCAATTCAAGTATCGAAAATAGTATATTAAGATATTTTAAGAGTTTTAAAAACCTAATACTAAATAAATGTATCAAAAGTACGAAATATAAATAGCAGTGTCGAAATAGTAAATACTTACAATGGGAAAATTATAACATAACATAAAAGAAAGTTTAGGGGTTCAAATGATACAGTGTTAAACAAAACTATAAAAAGAAATTGTCCACTACATTAATAATTAAATGATTCCAGTCTGACTGTCAAGAAATATTGAAATGTATTGTTTTACGAGATGAACTCCTACGTAATTTCTTTTGTGAGTTTCATGAATCCAATCATTGTATGATTGTCGAAGGCTTTAAACTGGGCGTCAAAAAAACACTCAGCAGCCACGACAAATTCAATTAAATGAAGTCTATCTGAAAGTATTCGGACAATTTTATGTAACCTATAACTATTACTATATTTTCTATCTATATTACTATATATTTTCTATAACTATTACATTACAACAATATTCAAATAGTATATAACTTAAATTGATTAGTGCAAGCGTATTCATACTTTTATTTAAGTATTAAAATATACTATCTTAAATCAGCATAAGTTTTATTTGACTAAGTATAGTACCCTACATTATATAACTATTTGCATAATTAATCTGCCTATATTAACCTACATGGTGCATAATACATGACCAGGACATGTTTCTTCTTCTTCAAAAGCGGCCGGAACTCGTCCATTTGAGGATGAAAAACTTCGGAAGGAATCGAATTCCAGGGTGCATCTTCTGGATCTGGTGCTGGTGGCTCTTTCGGGCTGAGACGGACCGAGAGAAAGAGCGCGAATGTAGGGTGAAGAGTAATAATGAGTACAACGTATGAATCATCTGTGTTCAATCCTCCAGCATATATATTGAATACAAATTCAACTATAACAGCATTGCTAACAAAACAGCAAGCAGATATTATACGCATGTGCAAAAGTGAGTAGATGTAAAAAGGTGAAAATTCCAAACATAACACTACTCATTGACGAAATGTTATTGATCAACGACAAGTTCGACGAAAGGAATCCAATTGATCATGACTGTATACCAACTTCTTTGTAATTATATACTTAAAGATAATTATCACGTTAAAATATTTGGGTTTTCAACCACAGTGTTGATGAATAAAATAGATAACTGTAAATGAAGAGTGAGTAATTCCAACCATGTTAAAAATTCCAACCAAACCAGTTAAAAATAGTTAATTTCAGATTTTTCTCTATAGTAAATTGGCAGTCTAATTCGCTATGTCAAATATATATATGTATGTACAATCGAATAATATCTATACTTTTGTTGTATGCCTTAAATTGTTATACCTTTAGGCAATACTAGTATTCAGTTAACAATACCAAGAGTTATAGAACATAAATATAAGCTAAGTCAGTATATGTCACAAATTAGTCTAAGCTAAAGTAATAAATTTAATGATTTGTTATAAGTGTGTTAATGATTTAATTAGTTTAAAATACATGTTACATAGTAAAACTCCAAAAAACATCAATAACATAACTAAAAGACATTAGAGAAGACAATTATTTCAAGTAAAAATGTATTTTACGATGGTTTAGAAATTGACACAGCAGCAGCAAATTCTATAATCACAACTCCACATTTCGACTGCTCAGCAGAAAGTCTCCTCTCTAATATGAACCAAATTTGATCAGACAAGTTTTCTAGTTCCGAAAAGTTTGTCAATTAATCAGCCAGTAGGCTACCACTAGTCTTCCAGGCGAACTGAAACAGAACTTATCCACCAGCGGATACTCACTCGGCCGGTAGCTGCAAGGCTCATGTCAGCCTATATGTAACCCAATTATCTGTCTATCGAGCTTGTGGGACAAGTTATCATAAATATATACCAGCCAACGGGGATGAAATGGAAGTGTTGTTCTCCCCAATGCTGGCAGAGAAGGAATATTATACGAAGGCTTATGGTCGACCGTTAATTAAAATACACTTTTTACTAATAGGAAACGAACAGTTAAATGAACAATGGCACGGTTTTGTCGGTTTTTTCCCCCTTGATTATAGAATTAAAGGCTTTAAAACGAAATTAGTTTTAGTGTTAGTTATGACAAAAAAAGTTGCACTATTTTGTAAAAATATATATTCTGAATTGAAAATGATCACAACAAAAGGATATTAAACTTAACAATATGGTATTGCTAATTTCACACTATAGAATTAATGTACAATTTTTACAATTGTTATTACGTTTTACAATGTGTCTAATTTTAAATAAAAAATGTATAGGCTAATCTGTCTATCTTCAAACAATCTAAATATTGAGATTTTTTACTTATATCATGTTACTATATTATCTTAACAGAACTTGCAAATCATTATTCGGGTAAATTAAATAACTTTAAAAAAAAAATTAAAACAAATTTTGCAATATACTTCTATAATTATTACATTAATTACGCTTATTGTAAAAATAAAAATTTAGGACGAAACGCAAAATAGTGATGATAAAAAATCATTAGTTCAATTTAGACAAAGAAGACTAGATTAAATAATTAATTATAAGTGTACATAATTACTAATAATACCAATCAAGATAACGGTGATGTCATGTAATCGATGACAACTAATAGGCTGATCGATCTAAGTGAGGCACGCTATCTAAGGAGAAAAAACACAGTCGAGATAGTCGACCAGAATAATTCCCTGCCCCAATTAAATCAATATTTTATGGCATGCTATCCCCTTATTTCCTTCACATATAAACCGGGCAGATAGAGATGAATAAAAATTATTAATATACAGTTTGGAACCACCAGTGGGGTTAGTGAAATTATAAATATATTCACTATACACTTACTCTTTCATAAATGCGAGAAGCTTTTCTTCCGAGCGTTCGTTGATGTCAAATTTAAATTCACCGAGACTAATGTACACAAAAAAAGGATAACAATTTTTGTTTTAATTTATAGTAATGGAGTAAAGCGATGTAAAAGAATAATTCAATAATATATACATTCACATACGTACATCGCAAAAAATACTAATTTTATTGTAAACATTTCAAAAAGAATTTAGTAGATCGATTAGAATTAAAATTAGATTTACAATTGATTTAAATTTAATAATCAAAACCATTATAATACTTATTTTCAATTGCTATTTACACAGAGTTGTATGTAAAAGAATTAATATATCACATTTTTATAAAGCAAAGCAGCGCAGTTTCTACTAAAATGTGGACAATTATATTTACGGCAGAGAAAACATATGTTATAACATTTTAAATGATGTACATACAAATATAGTGTTTTTCTTCTACTATTTTCATTAATATCATCGAAATCAATACACTGAGTTATATAAGATTTACAAGAAAGCCGGTGAATGCATACATACCCAAAATACTTCACTGAAATAAAAAGAAAGAGATGAAAAGGATATGTATAATGCAATCTGAATCAATATACCAAGTGTATCATATTAATGCTAGTAAAGAGAAATCATTATAAAATAACTGCTTATTATTAACAAATACAGCAGTTGCACCAACTAAACTATATAGCTATATGTATATACAACGGAAAGCACAATATAGCTACTAAAAAAAGAAACTAATTATATTACAATTACATGGTACATATGCAAATTTTTACATACATTACGTGCAAATTTTTATGTACATATGGCAGTTATTTTCCAGTAATTAGACAGAAAATAGAAAAACAGATCTGTTTGAGGAGTACGAGGTAAATTATCATATAGACTAATTATATGCAATGTACACCCTTTCCATTCAACACACCTGTTGGGTATCCTTTAACTCCAAACTGTTTTGCTAATTCTGGCTCCTTCGTTGCATCAATTGCCGCCATTATTCCATTGATCTGTTGCATTTAATGAAGAAAAAGAAAAAGAAAGGGAAAAAGGAGGCATCACCACATTTGATTAATTACAATTTAAAAGCGTTAAATCAATTATAACAGAAAGACTAACATTTTCATGTTTCAATTTGCTTGCAACCTCGGCGTAAGCTGGTTTCATATTTTTGCAATGGCCGCACCCTGAAATTATATTAATGTATTATTAGTACAATACTACTGCTTATAATCCAAGCAGTGTACTGAGTTTCTGATCTATACTTCAATGCTTATGTTTAAAACAAAATAGATATAGATAATCAGGTTAAAATATACATTTGTAAACACATAATCATAACTTTTACTCAAAGACAAAATGTAAAACCACATGAACACTATGGGTCCTCTGATTATTTGCTTCGTTTAAATCTGATTTATTTATTCGTCATTCATAACATCAAGAAAAAAGCAGTAAATACAATGAATTGAATAATATATTAAAATTTGTATTGTATGTTATAAATATGTTGAGTTCTCTTCCTAAATGACATATTTAACTAATGACTTTAAATATAGCTGTTAAATCTATATAATTATTTAAAAAATTAAAATAATAAAATATAATAAAACCAATCAATTAAAATAAAAAATAACATCAATTATATTTTTTAAAACTGATTTTATATTAAAAAATCAGCAACATAGATTTCTCACATGTTAATTAATTTATAGCACAAACATTATGAAATAAAACTTCAATATGAATTCTACACTTACATGGTGCATAAAACATGATCATTACAGAGGGGGAATTTTTAAGAGTTGACTCAAAATTAGATTTTGTTAAAAAGACAACATCGGTGTTTTCATCGGACCATTCGGATTCAGCCTCTTCTTTTTTGGCTGGAGCTGCCGTTGGACTACAAGAAGCACGATAAAAGGTTGCAGTAAGCATAATATTTTAATAAGTACTAAGTAAGTATAAGTTGTAAGTAATATAAAATAAGTAAGATAACATTGGGGATATTAATAAAATAATGAAAATAGTCACTACTTTTCTAGGATTATAAATTTGATTAAACGTTTGCGTAAATCAAAGATATTAAAGGTAAAAAATTGAAACCTTCGAATGTAACACTTGATATCTCTAGTTCTTCTCGCAATTTCACCGTACAGACCAATGTTAAAAATATTAAGTACTGAAGAAAGGGGTAATAGAATAAATCATGTTAGTGAGATACAAGTGAAAGGGCATTATAATAGTCCTGACACATTACATATACGCAAATCTTTAAATATATATTATGTAGAAAATTTAAAAAGAAGAAAAAAACCCTCTAAAAATCCTTATTTCAAGACTTAAAAAATCGAACGGGTTTTACTTAGCCATCCATTTCACGATGCCCTCCCGCGTGTATTCGCCACTGTACTTGAACTTGATTTCACCATTTCTGTAACCAGTAGGCAGAGATCGTGGTTATATGGCCAGGAGACAAATCAAGGACCAAATTATCAATATTATTAAAACAATTAATATTTAGAGTCAAGATTTGTTAAATAAAGTATAGCCATTTAGTATATATAATTATATACAATAATTTAAACATTAAATACATTTTTAATGCTAAACATATTAAAAATATATATACATTTTTAGGACATGTTTGTCATATTCAATAACATTTCCAGATCAACACTGTCAAACTTGGATCTATAGGTTATATTTTTAGTTACTTTTCTGTCGGTATTACGTAAATCATCAACGTACAAAATATAGAACAAGGTAGGATAGCCAGTGATGTTGAATGTTTCTCCAAATCCTTGCGATTCCGGCTTACCAACGTCCACACCGGCTAAAATCTAAAACACAATAAAAGGACAACAAACATATTTATTAATGATTCATTTATATGAAACCACGTGAATTAGATGAAGCCTTAACTCATCTGAATCATTAGCATATATATAAAAAACTAAATTATCCACATACAAGTATATATTGTCGAATTAGTTTCGATCTATACATTTAAAAAAAAAACATTATAAAATAAAAACATTATAAAAACAAAAAATTGAAAGACTATTGTTTATACAAATGTTCCGATATTATTTTTTTAAAGAAAAAATCTACATAATGAACAAAAAAATGTAATGAGTGAAAAACCACATATTTAAAAGTTATGTCATCTATTGTTGAATAGTTTTTCAATTTAAGCAATATAG
The DNA here is from genome assembly GCA_034780555.1 of Coelogynopora nodosa. NCBI lineage: Eukaryota > Metazoa > Platyhelminthes > Proseriata > Coelogynoporidae > Coelogynopora > Coelogynopora nodosa. The sequence goes on along the minus strand of JAUZND010017952.1, from coordinate 10,557 downwards.
TCTAAACTAGGGCAGTGTATGTCAAATTTTAAAAACTAGTCGTCTACGAAAGCATTGCCTTTGTTAATAAAAACTAGTATTATTATTTTGGCCACATACATTATCAAGAGAAAAACCACACATAAAATGTTAAGTTTATTACAATTAATACAAAATATCCAAGCCTTCACCTTTCATCAAGAAGGCATAATCATGGTTTGAAAATTACAAAAACTGTTTAACAGATTATTATTAATTTAAATAAAATACGCGAAAAATCATCAGCCAATCATAGGTTGATTTACATAAAAAAACAAGTGTATTGTAGTTTTTCTTTTGCATTCCTCACAGTGGACACTACAAGTAAAATCTAGAATAACAATATATTTTAGCTATAAAGATGTTTAATATGTTAAATAAAACTATTAATTCAATATATGCACTAATGATCAAACACTTACAAATTTATTTTGCAAAAAAAACTCGATGTGACATAATGAATTAAATAATATTGTGAAACCGCAATCTGTGATGAAAGAACAAAATAAGTTGATACATGTAAAAAATTGTTTTTCTTAGTTTAGTGGATATAAAAACACATTAAATTATAGTTGAAACTAGTTTAGTATATTTGAATGAAACTTGACCACAGCGCCAATATAATAATTATATTTATTTAAAACGTACTAAAACCCCAGCAACACTTCACAAATATTAAGCGGTTACAAATCATAATGGAAATATTGAAATCGTTGTCGAACTATGCTATAGATGGCAGTATACAAATATTTTATAATTCATAAATAAATTAATTATAACAATTGTCATAGTTATGCTAGGCCTGGCTACCTATGCTAGTGAAAATATTTTAATAAACTTGTAGGATTGACTCAATGTTTGATAAGTAAATTTAAAGCGGCCATGTTTGTAATGTTATGCATAACACTATTAATTATATACAATTAGATATATATAACGGTTAAGCTAAAAGTAAGGAATTAATATTAAAAACACCATACGTGTTAAACATTTACAATAACATAATGATCAAATAAAATTAGAAAATGAAACCCTAACATAATCAATAATATATCAACAAAAATTAATTAACTAACTAATAGACTAATTAAACACCAGGTATTAGCTACATCAAATACAATTAGCTAACTAAGTTAATATTTTGGATTATTCTTTTTGTACTTAATTGGAATTTATTTTCAACATTACAAATCTATAACTAATACCGAAATATTTTAGTAATATTAGAATTACCAAAGTAAAAAATATATTTTATATCTTAAGCTGCTTTTAATAAGTTGAGTTTCCGTCACTTTATTTGTATATATATATTTCAATTGAAATAATCTCACAAAAAATTCATAATATATCATGATATACTTTTTAGGGTACATTTGATACAAATATTGTCGTTATTTAAAACAAAACATTGACCGAGAGTGAACATAGAGAATCAATATAAACAGAATTGAATAACTATAGAATACGGAAAGTAAATAACATTTAATATATTTGCAATACAAATATAACATTTATGCCCTAAGTAATATGATTTAAAATACACATTTAAATATTGCTTTGCGTTGTTCATAGAATAATAGCGAGTATAAATGTTTAGGAAGTTATGATGAGATATTCTTACCGCTTTTGATCTGAGATCGGAGGCGGCGCCAGCGAACTCTGGCTTCAGCTTTGTACAGTATCCACACCCTTGAATCAAACAATAATTTGTTTAGTTTCAAATTTTAAATATATAAAATTAAGTATTACATGTATTTGTATATAGGTTCATTATAAACGAAGTAATTATTAGATTCCAAAAAAACAATGGCAAAAGTAGGGGGAAATTTTTTAGAACAAGACATAGATAAACTAGCGATACTAAAATGATGCAGCTTGTTATATGCCACCTTAAAGACGATAATTCTAAATTACTTGACTAACTATTTCCTACATCACTTGTTTTATAAAAAATAAAGATGCACATACATAGTCATATGCAAAATAGTAACATCATCTAAAGAGAAATAATTATTGAAATCAACAAATACTTATATATAAATCACTATTATTCGTTTTTATTAGTTGTCATATTCTACATTATTGATATTTTTATCATGCTAATTTTTTCTGGAATATTGTTCACTTTTAAAACTTAATAAGCAATCTATAAAGATTACTTTTCTAACTATTCGCCATGCATTTATCTTAAAATAGTATTTAATCAACAGCATGCTATTTAATATGTAATAGCATTGAAAATTATAAATATTTCGAATCCGTTAAAACTGATACGTCACAAATTATATATATATATTCTTCACTGACAATGTAGTTCAAAAAAACGTTTTCTCATTATAAAAAACATAATTAAATAGTAATATATATTGTAATTGATTTGTCACACAACTTAAGCCATTGAAACAACATGGGAACGATCAATTATGTAGCCTACACAGTACCTACACTCAGACGCCACGTAGTATTTTAATACTCCTGTATTTCACACAGGACTAAGAACTACTGAACTCTGTCAGTTTAGCCAACAATTAACTTTGTACACACGGCATGTAACAGATGGTAGTAAGAGTTAAGCATACAACGTGAATCTAGTAACATAGCACATTCAGCAGAGGGAAACGGGAGTGTGTGTGAGAAAGAGAGATAAGTCTTCTAAAGACTTCTTTATATTTCGGTTGATTGATACAAACAAGTGATCGAAAAATTGCTAAAACAAGTTAATAACAAAACAAAAAAAAACAGGAAAGTCATCAGTACGATGAAACGTTTACTATAAGTTGAAAAATGTTTACAATTAAAATAAATTCTGGTTTGTTTTGACATAGTCTGCCACAGATTAGTACGGGCAGGCTTTGACATACCAATGGTTGAACTTGCGTACATTTTTGTATTTATTGTATTAGAAAACCTATTCCAATTAAGTGATCATGTGATAACCAGACTCTGATGAATTAAATAACATCTAAAAAATTAATGTATCTATTAATGAGCAATATAATCAAATTAATAACCTAATGAGTTATTGACAACTTAGAAAATAGTTAAGAACATATATTTAACATTGTTTTAATGTTATGTAAAAATTAATTCATTTTAAATTATATAAAAACACCGAAGTGTAAACCGAAAAACCGAATGTATTGCATAATATATATAACAGAGCATTTTCAGAATAACTCACATTTAACGTAAAACATGATGAGTGTGGGAGTTTGTAAATTCTTCGTGACGAGACTTTGTAGTTGCTGAGTAAATTAATAGTACAATATGTTAAATTGATCAGTTAATATATATCATAGATTATGCAAACTATGTTAATAGTAAATGGATACATTCTATTTAAATACTCAATATCACCAAAAAAACACAACAAAAAATAGAAATAAAAAAGAATAACAAGAAAATATCAAATAGAATATAATCAATAAAACAACATAGATATATTGAACTTATTAATTTAGTTAAATAATTGAACATATTATATTCTGGAAAATATATTGAAATTCTTAGACACTTAGGATAAAAATTAACTAATATACAATACGTGTGGTAGAGTAATCAATGCCAAAAAGGATTCATATTATTGGTTTTAACTTACGTTTATTGTTAAAAGATGTGTTACATCAGAAGCGGCAGGATCCTCCGACCAAGGCAATTCACCGGTAGGATCCTCAAGGAATAGTGACACTGACTATAAAATTAGAAATAAATGTAATAAATAAAGATGAAGCAAACACAACCATTAGTAAGGACTACAACAAACATAATAAGAAATACGCATAAGTATTAACAAGTTGAATAAGGATTGAACTATTCGAAATGACACTAAAAACATTCTAAAACATACAATGAGTTGATTACATGAAGATGTATAAAATCAAAAATTATTCAACAATACAAATAAAATATATTTTGTTCAACTTGTCAATTCATACACAAAAATAAAAAGCAATATTCATTAATTGGATTGAAAATATACATTACTCATCTTTAGATCAATAATTATTAGAAGCTATTATTAATATTTTACTGTACTACCGAAAATAAACACTGAGGCTTCGATTGACAATTACCTTAGCAGACTTTTGTCGATCAAACTCTTTGTTTTGTTTTCCTTCACTAAAAGGAAAACAGAATACAATAGTAACAACATTTAATAAACATGACTAAATCGAAGCATCATATACAAAATGATATCATACATAGATATTCACATACTTGTAGTGCATGATAGTAATCGGTGATGGAGAGATTTTCATTTTTTTGCACAGCTTTTTTGAATTACTACAAACAATCCTTAGAATTGTGGCTCTCCCCTCCATGACAGCAGCAGCATCATCGAGTATAGATAACCAGTCTTTAGCGCTATTATCTAGATGCAAATGTAAGGTTTATTACTTCACTTTCGTAAAAGAAAATATAAGAAAACATACTTTAAAATAAAAAAAACAATAAAACATATAGCTACACTAGAAAACAGAACACTCAAAATACTGATAAAAATTCTCATTGTAAAAAATCCATATATGAGACTTAAAAAATTAACTGATTCACTAATATATAATCAATTTTAATAATGTTGGCTATTCGATTCAAATGTTAATAAAATATAATTCAGATGTTCCTATATTCTATAAAAAATTATTAAGTAATAAAGATTTTTCTAACAATGTTGACATCCTAAAATATTATAAATTACTTTATTTATTTTGACACTTTAGGTATATATTCATATGTTAAGATAAACTTCAGAGTATAAATTTAGAATCTATTTGTACCATATGTATCAATTGTTGCTTCCAATTTAATTAGTAAAGATAGAAATACTCAATAACACTATTTAATATGTCAATATAAATAATTATAAGCATTTCATTGTAATACATATTCATAAAATATTATTTTAAATATGTTCTGTTTTAAAGAAATCAACAACCAATTTCACTCAAATAAATAAATTCATCCCTTGTGGAAAGTGTATAATATAAATTGAATGAGGCAATACATATAAAAGTACAATAACTCACCAAATAACATAAACACATTTTTTTAATATGTGATAAAACGTGAAAACAACTTACCCTTTAGTACATATGCTACAAGAACATTATTTTTTGTACGTAATTCCTTTTTAAGATCCTTGTGACCATCAATAGTTATAATATTTGAAAGTTGTTTAGAATAATTCACCTAAAATATAATAACAACAAAACAATCATTAATGTATATCTAAACATGTACTAATTGGGTAATCATTTTTCTAGAGAACTAAGTATAAACCAATACAACAATAACTATTTTCAGTTATGTGAACAATAAGGTGATATAAGTGAATAAACACAAACAAAAAAATATTTACAAAAAGGAAAAACATGCAAAATTGGTCTAAAACAATACATACTAATGAAAATAAGTAATAAAAATTAGTACAACAGTTAAACATGTTGACTTCATATTAAACAGTTAACTTCTTTTTTAATTTATATACGAAAAATATAACATATTGAGAACTAATTACTATTTTATAATTAATTTTAATTAAAGGAATAATGAACTGTTTAACAAGTTATTAGGAACTAAATTTTATGACCATACATTTGAAAATGCAATTGAAAATTTAATTAATAATTTCCTAAATATTTAATAAATAATATTTAAGGAATGCTCCCTTTATTTTGCCAAATAAGAAAATATTCTTACATTTAAAAATAATTTTACAATAGATAGTTATTGTATAGTTATTAAAATTTAAAAAATTCAGGAATATGAAAACATAAAATGACTAGAGAAAGATGCTAATATAATTTAAACTATTAATTAAATTTACTACATATTATAATATGAGTGTTATAGAAGCTTTATAAAAACATTATCTTACTAATTAATGTATTAAACATGTAATTGTAAATAAACTACACGTAGTATAGTTATATTAAAAATGTATAGAATAAAATATGAATTATCAAAAATATCATTTCTCTCGACTAATGGTCACAAATAAAGACAATCATTAAAAAGCCTTAATTTAAGAATACATTTAATGGAATAAAAAATATACTTATTGTTAAAGAAAGGTTAGTTTATACTCTTTTTATATATGGGTTATTACGCATTCTATATAAATTAAAATAAATAATAATTAATTGCTATTTACTATAATCCATTAAAAATAAACTAATCACAGATAAATATATAAAATTAATTTCCATAATTATAAATTCAGAAAAGCATTACATTTTATAATGTATATAAAATCTTATTTTTACTACCAAAAATAGATTAATATAATCTGTTTAGTTGGGTATGGAATGGAAATATGTTTATTAATTAATGGTTAATAGCAAGAATACCCAGCAAAATGCCCTGATTTTTTCAGGTTTCCCACATTCTGAAAGCAGGATTACAAGATTTCAATTTTTCAGACCTTATTTCACTGCATCTCCACAAATTAATACAGATTAATAATTTATAAGGTTCAAATCCACATGTACACTAAGTTTCAAAACTTTATTTAAAAAATATTGATAATTTGAATGACTTAAAATTGAAAGATAATATATAAATTAATATACAATACAATCTGTGAAAAATGTTCTTAATGATCAGTCAAAACTGCATAATATAGTCTGAAGAATAAAATTGAGAGACCATATGAAAATGGTTTTCCAGGCATGTATAAAAACCCCTTACTTTCCCAGGTGCTATGAACCATATTTATTCAACTTTTTATTATATATAAATTTTAAATGAAAAATAGTTATCTTATTAGATATTTAAGCTGCTTGATAAATAGCTAAGAATATAAAAAGGGTACTTATAATGTTAATTAATATAATTAGATACATATTTTTTTAATTATAAAAATTATAGAAAATTTATTTGTAAGTAGAGCAAGCTACCTATAATTATTTAAGTAGTAAAATATATTACATATATTATAAAGTTTAGTGAGTAAAAGTAACATTAATGTACCCTATCATGTTAATATATTAATAATAGCTATATGACTGTAAGTACCTTAATTTGGACCAATTAAAAGATTACATAAATTTATTTAACAAACTTATTGAAATGAGTAACTTTTTATCAATATATATATTTATAAGTTATATATAATGAAGACAACTTAACTGATACAATGATTTTTTAAAACTTATTATATGCTAAATATTAAATGTACATATCTGATTTAATATGGTTGCCCTACAAATTCCCTATTTTTATATGATTTTGACAAATAAAAATGCTAAGATGACAACATTTGGTAATGTAGAACTATCAACAATAGGTTGCCAAAGCAATTTATTATTTAAATTAGGTATTCAAAAATTTATTAAAACATTTTGTAATGTACTAACAATATAATCATAACTAACTAAATTGTGATATTAATTAATTTAAAAGTATTATATTTAATAATATTTTTCCAAAAGATTTTTTTTTAAAGTTTTTTTGTAAATTAATTAGTATGATCTGTATTGTAATATAACTATATAGGTTTATATTAATTTATAATATTAAATATTTGAAATAAGTATATAATATTCACGAATATTGTTATGTTGCCAACAGAAATTATTTGCTTAAATATTCTTTAAAATTCATGATTTTCACCTATTTTAAATTAATTACAATTATCTTTGAACATTAAGTGAGTTACATGAATGCATTGATAACAACCAAAAGAAAAATTATGTATTATTACCACAGGGATGTCAAATGTATCTGTTATGTTCAGAAGTGATTGAAAATACTCTTGAATAATAATTTATAATATTACACATTGAAATTGAATTTTCACATCTCACAGTATATAAGATTACATAAATAGTGTTAAGCATCTGTACTTTCTCAGCCCTGTGCTAATGTGAAATTTTTAGATTAGATGTTTTTTTATTTATTAACAATTTTCATTTATTCATAACTTTATCTAATCTTTTCTTAGTCTGAAATCTATTTTATTATATCAATATTAGGAATATCTATCCTTTTTTAGTATTAATAATATATACAATTTTAATTTGTTTCCATGTTCTTATAATATTATATCATGAAATATTATAGTGATTACCAGATTTTTTTTACAGTTTTGCTCAAAACTTATTTAATAGTTAAGTACTTACATCTCATGTTGTTTCTCTTTCTTTCCTATACTAGATATACTCTATATATACAAATATATACAGCTATCATATGTACCTGTTTATCAATGTATGGGACCTTTAGCAGATTGTTAATTATCTCACTTCACTGTAGAAAAAAATATAACAATCAGAAATTTCTGGACTTTTAAATGCCCTGATTTAACTTATAATGATGACAATACTTTAGTCTATAACATTAATAGACTTTTATATATAGATATTCAGCCAAATTTATTATGAGGTAAATTTAATTTTATTAAATAAAAAAACAATAAACTTTTTATATAAATTTTAATTTAATTATAATTTTAATTATATAAAATTTTTATAAATATTTTCACAAAAAGATCAAAATTTCTCTTAATACTATACAGGATACTTATTAATTAATATAAAGCTTATGTATATTATAGTATCATATATCTTTAAAATGTTTTGTAGAATTATTATTATGTGTTTTTATACCTTTTATAATCTAACTAATCAAGGATTGTGTAGTAATAAAAATATTGTATTTTTGATAAGGTATGTTTTGACTGACCAAATTTTTTCACAAGGTATGTTATGACCAGGGTATAGTTTGATTTGGGTATGTTTTGACCTGATAGACTGTGGCTATATCCATTGTAATTCATGTGGATTTACTTAACAATGTCTATATCCATGGTAATTCACGTGGATTTACTTAACAATGTCGATATCCACGGTAATTCATGTGGATTTACTCAACAACGTCTATATCCACTGGGATTTATGTGGATCTTATTAATAAAGTATATATCCACGGATTTTAATTAGTAAGGGGTGGTGGGTTAATTTCGAACGGGGCTAATTTAGAACGATGTTTCAACTATACAAATTTTAATTTATATTACTTCCAAACTATTGGAGATAAAATCATAATTAGTTCTTTATTAAATAAATAACATTTCACTCTACGTTTACAGAAAATTTCGCTTATAAATACCAATTTGTTTACCGATTATTTTTAATTTGCTGTGATAAAACAATTATTGAAAAAAGGTGGAAGTTTTAGCATACCTAACAACTTTTGCTGTGGTAATAGCGCCATATGTCATTTTTATTCAAACTTTTATAAAATCTATTGGATAATATTCATTTTAAGTAGTTCTGTCATTTTTTATAAATTCCGAGTTATAGTTGGGCTACAATTGGTATAGTTAAAAACAGGCTAAATTCGAACGACCATGGGGTAATTTCGAACGAGTATGGTTTAATTTTAAATGATCTTTTAACAATATATTTTAGAACTCTTATGATTCTAAAATGATTACAGACCATCTAAGTTGAAGGAAAATACTTAGGTATTTGTTTAAATTACATTAGAACATATTTAGCGTGCATATTTCAATTTATTGCACGTGATTTATTCTCTGGAAATATTTCTACTGAATTTAATTTTGTAAGTAAATTACTTACATATTTCAAAACTTTTTTATATGTAATAGAATAATAATAGTTCCAGTGTAGCTCAAAATGTAGCTTTTAATAAGTACTTTATTTATACCTACGTTATCAAATTTTGATATTAAATATTTTTATATATATTTTTCAGTATTAACTACTAATGCCTCCACGAAAGAAGAGAAAATACATTGAAGCCGATTTAGAGACTGCTCTACACCTGAATATAAATGAAGGAAACAGCTTTGGTGCGATGTCAAAATTATATGGAATTCCAAAGTCAACACTACATGACAAAATTAGCGTGCGACATCCAAAAAAAGTTGGACGGCCGTCAGTCCTTTCTGAGAAAGAAGAGGAGAGTATTGCACATGCCCTGTTGTATGCCTCCAAATATGGATGGCCCATGGACCGAGAAGATTTAAGAAATATGGTAAAACAGTTTTGCAATAAGACAGACAAAAATATCCATTGGCCTGAAGATGGGAATCCAGGCATTGATTTTATTTGTGGGTTTGAAAACAGGTGGGCTCATATATTGAGTAAAAGGAGGACCCAACTACTCACTATCAAACGAAAACAAAGCATGGATGTAAATACACTACAAGAATTCTTTACCATGTTAGAGAATGTTTACGATGAACATGGAATCAATGACAAGCGTAAGTGTAAAAAAATATTTAAACAAACAAATGTATGAATCACACAATGACTCCATCTACAATTCTGATAAAAAGAAAGATGGCATCATTTATGTCCATTTTGACCCAGAAGGTCTACATTATAACCTTCTTCAGTTTCAAACCGTTTCAAAAATAGACCTAGATGATGACATTGATGCAGATGCATTCAAGGAAGGAACTTGGGTGGCTGTGAATTACGAAGGAGCTTGTTAAGTATTTACATATTTAACATCAAATAAGTTAAGCTCTTAATCAAACAAAACATTTTTACAATATAACTTAAGTAG
>JAUZND010017941.1:10316-26586 GCA_034780555.1 Coelogynopora nodosa | reverse complement strand
TCCTAAGATGCCCCATTTATGAGATATAAGCAAAAATATTGATATTTGGCGGCCATTTTGGATTTGGGCCATAGAAATAAAAGACACCGATGAATTTTTTTTAAATTAATTGGAATGAGTTCTCTATGGGGCCAGTAAAGATAATATGCAAAAACATTTGATGGACAATTTTTTGAACTAAATTTTTTTTAAACAGGCCGTGTATGATCAATTACAAATTTTCACGATACGTTGTTTGATGTTTCTGATATTATTCGATAACTCATGTTAGCCGTTGCGACCGCGTAAATTGTAAATTAATATCACTTTATATACCTACAAATGTTAAAATAGCTTTAAATGCCTATGAATTAAAAATCCCTTGCAAGAAACTCGATTGCTCAGTATAGCATATACGTATAATATATTTTGAAAAAATTGATAAATAGTGAGCTTTTCTAAAAATATGTTCAGGTTCAACCTCAATGTTCCGCTGCTAAAAGCAATAAGTTAAATACAGTGCGATAAGTCCAAAATTGAATAAAGACAATTATTGGCAAAAATTTCATAGACGTTAATATGAATAATTACAATTGAAATCTTCAAATTATCATTTTTACGAAGCAACATTGAAACCATGCCAACAATGTTACCTAGAACTATATGCAATAGTTGGTTTGCTAGAACAGTTAAACACAGCATGGTCGATTTAATTTTTTACTTTGATCTGGCTAAACATTCCCAGTGTTGTATTTTTTCCGCAAAATTTTAAATCATACTATGATCCTGATGAAACATGAACTTTTCTCCTAAGATATGGTAAAATATGAATTTTTGTATGAATGCCAACATTATATTGTATTTGGTAGAGTTAAATTTTTATGGGAGTTAAATATTTTAGAATACACTAATATTGCGTTTGGAAGTCTTATACGGTTTTGGTAAGATCCTAACTAAGAACACCAAATTTTGGTTCTCTGTGATTGTATTAGCACAAGAGAAATGGAAACTTGATAGTTCGAGTCAACTAAGACGGAAGCGATTCATAGTACGTAAAAAGTACAAACGATAAATATGCTTCTTAGCACCATAACAATATTTAAGAAAAGTTCACCTTTTTTGGTTTTCAGGTTACTATTAGCCTCACAAACCTAATTTAAGTACTCCTAAATCTACATTAACACAACCTTGTTCATAAACATTTTTAAAATTTAAACATTGTATTTTTAAATAGGCTATGTATATATTCAAATATTTGTTAAATATAGTATTCTTTTATGTCCAATGTGTCGAAAAAAACTCATCGAACTTGAAAGACTGACAGTCAATAAAATTGGTTTTGAAATAGATTTTTTAACGTGAAAAACAAATTAATGTATAAATGGATTATAAACATTTAACAAATTAATTATATTACTATGTTTAGTAGTTCATATATGAATTTAACTTTTCAGAAGGAGAAAGCGGAAAGAAAAACTTCCACTGGTAAACTATTACAATAATTTACACGATCTAAACGTTAGTAAATATTTTTTTTTTAATTTACAAGGAGTAAAAATAGTTAATAATTTTCTAAATTTAAAATTTAGTGAATATTATTGAATCATTTCCCAAGATACACTATTCCGATCTGGATAAAAAGTTAGCTTGATAGATCCCAGTCTCTTGCGCGAAATTATTGTTAGCGATGTCAATTCTACAATCGGGTGGATCGACTATAATAGTTAGTTTTTAACAATTTCATAAACATAAACAATACAGTATTATGCGGACCAGTGCTTTTTATTTGACATCCGTATCTAGTTGGGCGTAGCGCGCATCCCCGGTGTTCAGGTTCAGACTGATTATAAATATGAATGGAGGGAGCACGACTCGACAATGGAGTCACTGGCCTGAACAGGACGCGACTTCATCTCGTATTATAATCACATAAGGAAAAGGGGGGTATATGTGGTTTTTGGGCGAGCAGTATAATCCCTTAATTAAACAACTCAACTCATTGTTCGCGATTCTAAGCATATAGGCAGTGAACTGAGAGAAGGTTAATGAAATGTAGTTGATTAATATTATAAACGTGTAATGAAAATAACTTTTATTCATCTGTCGTATACACTACTTTCCTAATGTTATGAATATTTTATAAAATTGTATGCAAAAAGGATTGAAATATATATTTCAATTCATGTTTTACACATTTAATTATAAATTCATTATATTGATAAATTTCGTGAGAGCATTTATTTTAAAACTGACAGTATAATGAGAAAATGTAGCTTGCAAGAAGGTTCACATAGAACGATTTTAAACCATTTACAAATCCATTTGATAGAGGACAAAATAGAAGAAAAATATCTCCACAATTCTGAGAATTGCCTGAAAACGACGAAGCAGGATATATTTTTGTGTCATGTAATACCAAAACGAAATATGAAAAAAATCAATACTCGTATGACGAACATTAAATTTGTTATCTGCTTTAATTTCTACTAAAAATACAACATTTTAATCAATTAAACTATTACTTAAATATATACTTTATATAACATTATATAGTGATTTAGGTGGAATATATTCACAATACTCATTAATTTATTATTTTCAATATATAATAAATTATGTTAATCTTTTGGATACTTTTTGGATATTATCGGTACTGTATATTCTCGTAAATAAAGAGTCTTTGTGACGCTAAATTACTAATAGATTACTTACCGAATGTATTAATCAATTGATTTTATCAAAGCAGAATATGCAGAAGTCTTAATTTTTAATATCCACCCTCAAAAATGCACATTCATAATTTAGAATTTATGTACATTTTATCGTATTATCTTTGAAATACAAAGGTGTATAATTGCTGTGAAATTGGTATGGAGTGCACAAGCGAAAAAAGGTTACATATTGTTAAATCATGGATATATGGTGTTAGGATACTGATAAAAGTACCATTAAAAATGATTACATGCTGGAGAACCAAACTTGGCAAAACTAATTATAGGGACAGAACACAATCGGGGCCATTTAAGACAACATCTGACAATATTGACAAACAACCTGTATGCTAGTAAATGCATCAAAAGATAACGGAACCTAAAATTTAAACACGTCGTCTATCTGTCCGAACTGAATGTCTATCTGTCCGAACTGAATGTATGCGAAACTGAAGCGTCCTATCTCACAGATTACCACATAACCGTTATAAAAAAATTCTGTAAATTGTTTAATTATAAAGCTAAAAAATATAATACAATCAAACTTTTCTATTTCACGGTAAATTGTTTAATTACAAAATTATAAAATATGGCGTAGGCCATAACAAAAACATTAAATACAATCAAAGCTGATTAAAGCCTCAAAGCTGTACCAACAGAACCAGTAAACTTCAGTGCGGTAATTAGACGATTGGCCTGTAGACGACGTGCAAGCGAACATGGATAACATACACTGGATGAAATAGAGTAGGTGCTGCGCGAAATGAATCATCCATGTACCACGTAACTGCGCCTCTTATGTGACGCAGATTGGCCTCGATCCCCAAAACAATAATCTTTTATACTTCACCATCGTTTTCTAGGAGCAGCGGCCCTTCCATCGAACGTCTCTGACCACACCACTGCAAGATCCACTGGCAGCTTCGGTATCTCTGCTGCACGTTCCCAGTATAGTGTGGACTTCATGTCGTTGAAGCGTGAAATCTTTATGGCAATGTTATTATCCCCATCGTCGTCGTGGTATATGACATCCCTATAGATGCGCTTCATTGAAGTCAGCGGTTGATCAATGCATACTAGCTTCGATGCAGCACGATGTCTTCGCACATCCACTTTGGCTAGGTTCGATGGATGCGTTGAATGTTCTGGCGCTGCTACTCCAGCAATGTCGTTGAGTGTTGACACCTTCGCGTTGCAATATGTGCATCGTCAATGGCTGACAATGCCACCATCAGTGTTAATTGTTTTCTTTATGGAGAAATATATCCCTCGCAGGCGAGGATTCGCCCAACAACGTTGTGAAGCAATAAATTCCATTTTGTCAGACTCAGACACAAGTTTATGATAACAATTCGATTACTGCAGTATACTGTACTGTATATCATTGTATGCAAGTCTGTCACTGAGCATCGTTTACAAAACAAATCGATTGGAACAGTAGCTTGCGTCAGCTCAGACCTGGTACTATATCGGTGAAATGGCACCATCAGTGAAATATGAATATTTTAAAAACATGGATTCACATATCGCCGTTCGGCAAACATCAAACGTCGGTAAAATGGGAATCGGTGAAATGGCACGCTTTCTCCAAAACTACAATGGCATTATCAACAGGAATAAGTTTTGTCCCATTTACAACAACATAAAAGAACTTTTAAATAACAAGTTACTTAATCGTTGAATTGGAAACAAGAACCAATCTAAAGGTTAATGAGGCTACCTGATCTCACAGCTTAAAAGAGTCTTATCTGGAGGAAACTATTTATAACTCGTTAAAATTTCTGTTATTTTTATAATTTATTCATCCTCCTACTTTAATAGACTTCGATGACAAAGATTTGTTTAAATGTCACAAGTTTTTCCAAATGCTAATATTGACGACAAACATCATCATATGTATTCCGAGGTTGCTCCGTTACCGCAAAAGCGTGTTAATTACCGTTAAGGATAGATAATAAAGCTAAAACTATTTTTTAATAGCCAATGAGACATGACAATTAATGATTACACAACTAGCAGAAAAAACAGCAAATATTCGGAAAGGCAAAGCCTTCTCCATCCGTAACATATGGAGAGATTGTATCTTTGCCTGTTGGATGGCTCCTGTGTAAATGTTTACGCTACTACTGTGTTTTAGTTCATTTAAATAGTAAATTGTTAGACCGATCTTTTTTTATATTCATACATACATTTGAGTCTATTTTTTACAAACACTAAATGCATATTTTTAATATGAATATAATATCTACAGTGTCCAAGTATAGTTAGTAACTGACAGCTTGACTTCAAAAACAGATCTGATTTCTTACTATGTCTTCCTTCCCATTTTTCGTGGGAGGGTTCAACGATCTAGTGGCACATTACATGCCTTTTTCACAAATTGCCAGAAAATTTCCCTACACGTGCAAACGTGGTCACTAAGTGTGACTGGCGCTTATCGCTCTAGAAATGTCAGAAATTTGACACCGTTCAATTCCTTTATTCTTGCTCGAGTGCCATAATATCAGGCTATCCAGTGTCGCATTTTTCTATATTTTTAAGAAAAATTTTACTTCTCTTGCAGCTTTGAAATTGAGTTCGGAGCGTTATATATGTTGTGGCTCTGTATAGTTCCAGGTGGAACTGCTTGAAAAGAAAATCAATCGGCTAAAGCCGGAAAAAGTAGCGCTTGAAAAATACTCGAGTTCAATAGAATGCTCAGTCTTTCAATGGAATTATTTAGACTTTTAAACCCCCTTTTTATTCCTCTCTCTGTTTGTGTAGGTGTGATAAAGATGGAAAGATTTTAAATATCTATATAATATCAATTTTTAAAAGCTTAAATTATATATTTAGACTACACACATATACGTAGTTGTTCCATGCAATCTTTAGAAATAGTTTATCTAAGAAAATTATAATTAATTATAAATGCAAAATCCATCTTTGCTATAACTTAACAGAATAATTAGATACAACTGCAGTCGAAATACAGTTATTTGAGTTATGTAAAAATGTATAATTGTAGACCTAAGCGGTTTGTTGGGAGAGGGCTTTGAAATAAAAGATGCTATTTCTATTATTGTACCATGAAACCTAAAAAGTCATTAACCTATTAACTTTTAATTATTTAAACACGTCGTATTAAATATACTTTCTTAATACCCTTAAACAGTGTTCTGACACCAACAATCTATTTTCTTTCATTATTTTGATTAAAAATACAAGAAAAATCTTCTTTTATATAATTAATGACTTTCCAATTGAAAATAGGATCTAATAAAAAAATTACGAAAACAAATATTGACTAATACAGAAGTTTATATCGATACTATTCTATCAATATTTTAACAACATTTCTACAAAACATTCCCATAATTACCTAATGACTGTATAACAATGTGGTTCACTCTATGATTTATCAAAAGCACGCTAAATTGTCTATTGAATGTTTTAAAAGAGCTTTCAAGTTTTCTTTTCATTATTATTCTTTGAAGAATAAACCTTGTCTACTTCAACAAAGCTACTACATATTTTCGGAAATATAGTTTTCAGCAAAGTTTACTTATTTGTTAAATGAAATGCTGTATATTCGTGATAAGTTTTTCGTTGTGGTTATTTCTTGTGTAAAGTTGATTGAAATATATGGTCAAAACGGCTATTTAAAATAGTAAACTTTGATCAATTAAATGTATACAATTTTTTTGCTATTAATATAATATTACAATGCAATGAGTGTTTTATTACCTGTAAATAAAACAATTTCAGGTATTTGTAAAAAATATTTTAACAACGGTCTGCAGGCTAACAAATATAGGCTGTTATCGAAAGGAGATATACCGTGATAATAGTAAAGTTAAAAAATAATCAATTAGCCAAAATAAACGGAAAAGGATTAAAAGTATTATATGATTTTAAGGAATTGTTAAAATGGGAGTTAAACGATTCGCCTTTATATTTTTTTGAAAAAAAAGAATTGTATTTATTTTACGAAATAAACTTATTGCAGATTTTAGTGATAATTTTTTTTAGCAATTTCATTTCATTATAATAATGTATATGATTCTATAAGAATAAATAATATGTATTTTTGTTTTAATAAAATAAATTTTAAATTTATATATTAGACTCATTGGCCAAAATTAACATTAATAATTTTACAATGAATAGCGTAAAATAACGCTGAATAATTTTATAACTAATTAGGTATGCTGTTATAAAATTGACCTCACAGTTTTATTTTTTTGGAACCTTTTTTGTATTTCCAGCTTTGTTAGATTGGATTATAATTGCTGGACCTTGTTAGACTGTAATTGGATATTTTAACTAAAATCTTGTGATCTAAGATTGCCAAATATTGTAATGTTCTGGATTTTAACTGGATAATAGTTAAAAGTTAATAATGGCTAATATTTCAACATATATAAAATGAAATAGAAATCTACTGTTAAGAAAGTATATGCGGTATTTTCATAAAACTATAATGGATCTTTCAGATACCATAATATGGTTTGTTAGAAAAATGAATAAAATTGTGGTATAAGCTATTTATCAATCGTATTTATTAATTTCCAAATATCGATGTTTCTATTGGATATATATATTTCAGCAACAAATTGATGTGTCATTTCACAGTTATTGTTTTAGAATATAAATAGTTTAATTTATTGTTGTTCATTGTTTAATAATTACAGTATATTGGAAGGCATACATTATCTTCTTTATTTAGGATATAAAAGATCCAATGTATTTAACGTTACATGTAATGTTGAGTTGAGCGTATTTTACTCAAAAAAACGTAATAACCATATTTACTTTATATATAGACGCTCATTGCAGTTCTATCTTACAAAATGTATAACGTAATGGTAGGTTATTTATAAAATCCATTTATCTGATTACTTACATAAAACTAAGATAGCAACCCATCTGAACTGTTTATTGATTAGATCACACAATAAAAGTAGTTAAGACTTTATTAATGTCTACATATATTTTCATTGCGATGCATTCCAGTCAACTTCCATAAAAAATTTTTTTTAATAAGTCAGTGTTATTTTCTACGAAATACAATAATAAAATAATAAATTCATTATGCTATTATAATATTATTGTGAAAAACTATAAAATAATGTAATTAGAGTAATTTTCCTCATTCATTCTTAAGAATTATCTCTAACTAACATATAATATTTGTTTTGTTTATAATATAACTTTGTTTATTAATGATATTTTAATAATTGTATATAATATTTTTTCAGTTTTGTCAAATATTGATTACATAACCTATTAAGTTTTAATTAAACTAATTTTTGCATACGCCGTGCTTATGAGCTGAATATCACATATTAATATCGAGAAATCTAGAATATATATTTATATAAAAATAAAATAAGTTTAAATTACAGCATTATTAGATGGCAAAATAAAAAATATATAAATATAAGACTAAATATATAAATATAAGACTAAATATAAGACTAAATAGAATTAACAAATGAGTTTAATTTGAACTGCAAATTGTTAGTATTATTTAGAAGTCTTTAGCATATACCGTTTCCAAATGAAAACAGGTTAAAAAGTTTTCTATTTTATATGAAAATAAATATAATAATTATATTATAGTATTTTATATCTTTAAATTAATATATTTGTGAATGTTGCTAAATAACGCGCTCAGGTATAACTAAAGTTAAGAAATATTGATGATAAATGTTTCAACTCCATATAATGCTTCTAGCACTTTTCAACCAATATTTTATATAGCTCTATCCATACCGAGGAGGGGATGGGCGGAGAGACGGATTCCATCCGACCCTTATAGAATGTTACTTTTTATATCAATAAACAAAGGAATATAAGCTGCCGTAACTTTTAACAATATATTCATTGTCAGTGTGTCCATAAAGTTGTTACATGATCGGCTCTTAAAAAATATCCGTACTTTTATAAATAGGCATTTTAGTGAATGAATTTCTGTAATAATTTACTTAAATATATATAAATAGAAATATCTTCGAATTTTAATCTTTACTTTTATTATTAATGATATTAAATAACAAATTAAATGCAAGTTTTGAGATATGTATGGTTAATTTTTTTAATAATAAAAGTTGGAAAAATGAGGAACAAGTAAGCTAGAAAGAAAGCCTCGTTGCTGCCATACTCAAAATATTAGCAGCATTTAAACTAGCACAATGGACAAAGACTATTCACACAGTCATGTATATTAAACAGATATAGTGCATTGTCTGTTCATATAGATAGACATATCTCTATAGAGCCATAATAGTACGTGGTGAAAATTGAAATTATTTTTTCTCCCCGCGGCGCTCCGTCGCGTTTCGTCGCGTCACGCCGATGAAATACTCAAAAACGTTATAGAATTAAAAATTACACAATGTGTGCAAAAAGGTGAAAAGAAAAAAATAGATTATTACAAGTAAACAACATAACTGTTAAATATAGGTTTACATAATATAAAAGTTAATTTATTTATTTGCAGTTATGTCCCAGCGCCACCATACCTTCTTATTCTTATTACAATGCTGTTGAAACACAGAAACTGCATTATGCATATTTGTGTATAAACATTCTGTTTTCCCTATATACAAAGTTTCATGACTATATTGTTCGACAAAAAGTTAAAAAAGAAGAAGTTATAATAAGGGAGGTGATAGTAAACAAATTTTAATTAAGGAATTCTTTCTTCTTACATTTTTTCTATTTACGTATTTGGAATGCGAAGAACATTTCAGTTTTATAGAATTTATATAAATATTAATATATACAGATGATTCTCACTATTTTCCAAAAAAGCGATTTTGAATATATGAAATTATTTGCCGAATTTCTATATTTTCTACACTGCTTTACACATATTTTTGAATCAAAATATTTATGTTGGGATAATCTGACAACTGATAACAAAAAATTAACAACGTATTTTAAATAATAATATCATATTATTTTGTGTTATTTAGTTTTATAAATTGATTTTAATTTAAAAAATGCATTTAAGTCAATAATAAACAATATGAATCAATTGAATGTATTATATTAACATACAAATACAAACAAAAACATCTTATAAATTCTTATGTACCCAATATGTTCTGTTAAAAATGCTAATCGGTTCTGTTAAATTTGTTTTAGCTCAGTCGAAATTAGATCTAACTATTAACAACTTGTTATAAAAACATTCTAAATGATCTTTTTACAAAATATTTTGATGTCTACGTAATTAAATTATCATTATGATACATTAAAAAAATATATATATTTGCAGAACTGTAAGTATTTATATAGATGATACGAACTATCCTCAATTTCATGGAAAATTTAAGATGACGGTTACCTCGTCAGCATAGAATCTGATTATTTATTATAAAGTGTATCAATATAAAACAAAAGTTATATACACAAAAACTTCAATATCATTTGAGGTCTTAACATGTTGATTCTACACATATGACATTTTTCTTTCATTATATCCAAGTCGAAGTTTACCTATGAAAGTAAGTCATATATGGTATACCAGTGTCTTTCTTACCTTTGCATATAATTATATTGCTAAAGTAACCAAATAAATATTTATGTGAACGTCTAATATTAATATAATAATCTAACTTCCACTACAAAAAATAATAATACATAAAAATATATATCTATATATTATGAATAATAACAGTATTAATTATATATTATCGCACCACATTATTATTATTTAAAACATATTTTCACGCAAAATGTAATCAATATAGCTAAATGTATTGCCATTACATACCATTATATTATACTACTAGGGCTACATAATATGTTATACTAAACTTAGTTTTATAGGTCATTCTAAGTCACAACAAAATGAAGCTATCCAAGAAATCACGTGTTTAAATGCTCCTTTAAGCAGACCTCAGCTGATACTACTTTCAATACTATAAATAAGCAATATGATCACAATTACTAACATTATTACAAGTTAGCTCGTAGCTCACATTTTAATTAAGAGCAAAAGTTCCGAAATTTTAGTCAATTTTAGAAATGCAATGTCAACTAATTTTATTTACAAACTCGCCACAATGCATACCTTTATTGTCTGTCTAGATGACATTAAAACAAAACTTCAATAGTACTGGAGTGGCTGCTTGTATAACTAAACTTGATTCTAGATGATTAAATAATCCAGACCAAATGATATTTAAATTAAAGTGTACCGACGACTGTATTCTATGTACTGATTGAAACACAAGTTAGTATCAATAGTCAAATCATACATAACACAATGCAGTCGTTGGGCTATAATAATAAATAATCAATATTCCTTGATCAGAAAAAGTGAGTTACAGTCAGATGGTGACCGTGTTGTTTAGCATATAATTAGTGCGATATATATACACATCCACCGCAATCATCTCAATAGACGGACATATATGTTAGATGGTTGTTCCAGGAATTATTCCGGGAGTGTATCAAGTCAATAAGTGATCAGAAAGGATCAGCGATTTGGATATGATTTCCATTCTAAAATGCTTTTCTGATTGACAATCCGATAGAAATGAAGGAAAACGGAAGAAGAGTACATATTTCATATATCTCAACTAATTTAATGGCAGCGAATATTTCTTCCGGGCTTTGTGTTGTATACTTTGGGGAAATAATTTTCTGTTGACCAGACTTTAAATGCAAATGAGAAAAAAAGTGTGGTGAACATAACATGTTTTTCTCCCGGGGGTAAATATATAGACTAAAATATATTATAAAAACGAAAAAATATAAAACATCCTTATCTTTTGTATGGTATAATTATATAAATATACATTTATACATAATGTACTCAATCGTTTTTAGTTTATTTAATCTTGGAAATATGTAATGCTTTAAAGATTATTTTTCTCTAAACTGGTATCTTTGTATGTTAAGTTAAAAAATTGCAAAAAAAAATTGTATTAGTAAAAATTCTATTACGTTAATATCTTTTCAATACATATTTTCTGTAACTCGATGCTAATAAAAAAGTGAAAATTCACAGCATTTTATTTATTTATTTGTTTCTTTTATAGATAGATGTTTTGAGTTCAAATTAATAATTAAATTTTATTCTTAACAATGCATATTTTCTGTATAATTTAAAATGTTATTGGAATTAATAATATAAACACGCATTAATATTAATATACACATTTTATTAATAATATGCAACCTTACAAAGTTATTTAATGCAAATAACTTCAAAATATTATTATGGGATAAGTAATACAAGGTTGAAATATATAGACTTTATTATTATTATTATACTAAACGAAAAATACGTACACGACTGAATAAATGTAATTAAAAAAATAGTTAAAATTTAATAATCATTTATTTTCGGATGATATTATTTTATTCTATAAAATTAGCAGGTATTAAAAAAGTAACATTGATTGCAAAAATCATTAACAAAATAAATCAAATTTCGCACCATTACTTAGAATCAATTCGTACTTGCAGTCAATTCGATGTTGATTAAACACTGATAATATTATTAGGTATATAAAATGCAATCGAAAAAAAATGTCAATGCCAATACCAATCTTCTTGGGAGTCAGTCATAGCGTACCAAGATATTAGGAAGAATTTGTTATTTTTCCGATAATTTGATACACTGCACTGTCTGCTACTGCTACTTCAGTGACATGTATATTGGCCCCTACCTACCTGTCTGTTAGGCCATATATCTGTAATATTGATAAAAAAACAAGATTATATTCTTAGTCAATCGAATGTGCGTGCGGCGGAATTTCAAAAAGAATACAATTATTTTTGACATGAGTTTATTAGTGCTGGTTATCAATGTTAAAATCTACAACTATAATTATGGTTTTTTATATTAAGCTGTAAACCTCTAAAATTATACAATTTTTCAAAGAATTTATATTGTATATATTATGTACACTTTAAATATTTTATGGTGCATGTATGTCATATAATAATTATATGTTATCTATATTAATTGATATATTTATATATATATTATCTTAATATATTAGAATGCTTTTAAAATATATTAAATTATAATATTTTAAATGAGATTACTTATTGGAAAGTTTATTTATAATAGTAAATAAATATACTAATACAAATAGAAATATATGTAATAACCTCAGACATTCAGAATTATGTTTTGTATTTTATATTTTATAAATTAGAACATTTTAGTGGTTTAAATTGAATAATTAAATTTAATCATATATATTAAAAGTAAATATCAACTAGCTACCTGCACTGTAAACAGCTAAGATTAAATTTAATGTTATTCTAACAATGTTTTTGTTTATAAAAGATATACACATAACATTAATTGTTAATTAAAGTAATTAACTCATCGAATATGTTGTACAATGCTGAGTTTTATTAAAGCAATATATTTTGTCATTTTATCTGAACATGCAGTGTTAACTTTTTAAGATTTCAGAATGTTTGCACAGTTTATATAATAATTAAGCTGTTGCAAGCATACACATTTGAGTTGATAAATTATTTTAAAATATTTACATTCTTATTTAAATCAATGAAATATTTTATTTTAAATTAATTATATATCACAAAAATATGTATTTTCAATATAAAACGATATATACAATTAGTGAAAAAATCAATGTAATAATTTAACACAACAATAAAAAACTTGGAAATATATATATATGCAGTACATACAAACGTTATTTAATACATGAAAAAAATTGTCGTCACAATGTAAACGAATGATTTAATATTACTAAAACATTTTATTACAATGTGTTCCTATATTACAATATTATATTACAATTTGTTACTAAGAACAAATTTAAACATCTTGTTTATACATTATAATGAATAATATATAACCCTTACATTTCCGGAGTAATACATATTATACATACTAGCTCTTATAGAAATATACTTACTTCTATGTCATGCTTTATTTCAAGACGCATGACCTCATCCTCAAACGAGTTTCAAACAGTTGAAATGATTCTTCCCGGGACATCGCTAAATGATAATCCGGTACTGTCAATAGAAATCGATTTTGACAACGACGGCAGTGGCAGTGGCAGTGGCAGTGGCAATGGCAGTTGTAGTAGCGGTCTGATGGTACCATCTGGAGCAGCCATACCCAAGACTTCTGATTCAGATGATGAGAACAATGTAAGGATTTATTTATAGATATATATATATATATATTTATAAATGGCTATATAATTATAAATAATATAGTACTAAAAAAGTCACATAGGTTTGCTCTAAATAAAGTTTGAAATCTATATGTATATTTTTAATGAATAAATATTAAAGGTATACCAGATCACATGTGATGTCCATTCATTCATATTGAGAAAACTCACATTATTCAGCTTCAAATAGGATTTAGGTTGAATTAAATATTGATGAAACTTCTTTTCTCTCTTTCTCTCTCTCATTCTTTCTCTGTCTTTCTATCTTTATGTTATTTATTATGTGATTTTTATTTTTTGTCCTGATAAATAATATGAAATCTAGATCGGCTTTGTGATTGTGGTTTTTTTATTTAGTATTTTATTAGGGAATTTGTTCATTAAGGGAATTGACTTAATGTGACCACTGCGAGTATCCTTATTGCGAAAGCGATTTGAGCGATTTTTTGAATCTCTCTCTCTCCCTCCCCTCCTACTCTATATCTCTCTCTCTCTCTCTCCCCTTCACTATCTCTCTCTCTCCCACTCTCTCTATCTCTCTCTCTCTCTCCCTCCCCTTCACTATCTCTCTCTCTCTCCCACTCTCTATCTCTCTCTATCTCTCTCTCTTTCTCTCTCTATACGATTAATTGCTTGACTACCTGCCTGCTATTAAATATTAATCATGTGTTATTTCCTTATATGTACGATTGTAACTATTCGATAATCTCACTCAATTAAACAGTGTCGTATTTAATGTTGACTAAGGCCAATACTACGGCTTATCCAATATTCCTTTTCATTTCAATTTAATCAACATTATTTGTAAACTTCAATCTTGTCATGGTTAAAATACTACGTACCCGATCGCTTCGACTGTGATCACAAACTTGTTTAGTGCTTCTAACGACTGAAGACAGTGGAAAATAATATTTGACAACTTTCTAGCTTCTCTTGGTGAAAACGCTCCTAACAAACTACAACGCTGATAATAAACCTTGTACATATATCCTTGTGTCTACGACTATATAACAGAACTTGAATTCGACGAAGCTATAACCAAACTGAACGAACTGTATATCCAACCCAAGAACGAAATATAAATATATAAATGACTATATAATTAAAAATAACATTTTACTAAAATTGCCTCTACAAAAATTTTAATTTCGATACGTATATTTTTAATGAATAAATATGACGGTATGCAAGATCACATGTGATGTCCATTAATTTATATTGATAAAACATTATTCAGTTTCGGTTAAATGACGGTTACATTTCGATTAAATTTCGGTTAAAAAATGTTCGGTTAAAAATTCGGTTAAATTTCGAAAATTTCAAATTGGGCACTAACAGATGATCACAATATTAACATGACTTATTTGTAAAATAAAATGATGTTATATAATATTAATAATTTGTTGCAAATGTTCTATTATTATACTTTCGTTATATATTTAAAATCAAATTGTATATTATAATGTATTCAGTTAAAAAATGTAATATTGAAAGTCTGTAATTTTTACCAAACTTTTTTTAAATTTATGATTGTATGTATTATTTATTTTCTTAACAACTAATGCTATTTTATGCTAAAATGTTTAACGTAAAATATTTTAATTGTATTATATGAATGATTACGAGTTTATGCCAACAATCATATTTTTTAATATGTAAATATTTTTATCCAGATTAAATTTTTTATAAGTTTTCTATATTAATTTTTAAATATCTCATTACACATTTTAAATAACCTCACAATGCCAGGCTTAGAAAGATTACGTAATCGTAATTAATAGACAACAAAATAAACTAATTAATAATTAAACCACTTTTTGTAAAGTTAACTGCTACAAACATATAGAATTATATATTTTTTATTTAAGTGACTGTAAAAACAGTAATACTATATATTGTATCTTGTTGTGCAGTTAACTTTACACCAAATGGTCTATATATATATCGTATAATCGTATCCAATTAAACAATTAATTTGATTGGATAAACGTAAAAATATATTTTTGAACGTATTAGAGTTAACTGGATTTAACTGGATTTAACTGGATTTAATTGGATTTAAATATTGGAATACGTGTTGCTATACCATCAAATACACTAAGAAATTGTTGATTGGTTTTGTTAATTACTAACTTAACTTACTGGATAATATTGATATTTATTACAATGTTGATATTTATTTATTTATTAATTTAGAATCTGGTTAATTGAATTTATTATTTTCAGACCTCATTACATGCGTTTTTTTATAAAACGTACAAACATATTATTTATGAAACCAACATATTATGTGTAAAGTACATGCATGACATATTATGTGTAAAGTACATGTATGACATATTATGTGTAAAGTACATGTATGACATATTATGTGTAAAGTACATGTATGACATATTATGTGTAAAGTAC
>JAUZND010017941.1:0-10216 GCA_034780555.1 Coelogynopora nodosa | reverse complement strand
ATGTATGACATATTATGTGTAAAATACATGTATGACATATTATGTGTAAAATACATGTATGACATATTATGTGTAAAGTACATGTATGACATATTATGTGTAAAGTACATGTATGACATATATCAAAAATAATGAAACACTTCGTAGCCTATATTATAATGTTTTACATGAATTTAAATTTAAATTTCCTTATTCTTTTATTTTTTATTAAATGATATCTCATGTGTTAATCGTATGCCGTAATGTCCTAGATAACTATTTTTTAATAGGATCAAACCGAAATATATTGTTTTAAGAATTGTTAAAAAATTACCAACATACGAAGTTTATTTTTTTTGTTATTCGGCGATGTGAAATAGGCGCTATCCATAACCAAAGTTAACAAGCCTCATATTAATTGTGATTTTTCTTTTTCTTTTACACATTGTATTTTTAGATATTTTGTCGAGATGCAGTGAAAGATATTCTCTCCAAAGCCGTAGAGCAACGACGCGAGGATGAAATTGACACTCTTCTTGAATTCGTACAAAATTTAAAGGTGAACAGGCTTTACGCTAGGGGGATGACATACCTAAAACTAATTAGCCGGAGTTTGATAGTTAAATATATCAACAGATTGTTTAATATCATTACAGTATATAAAAGAGATGAATAATCAGATATCCTAAAATCTTTAAAAAACAAAAACATTTTGATATTATTTTCTATATATGCATTTTAATTATCAGGTTTTTATGTTACCAATGGTATCTAATTCGAATTGTAGTTTGAATTCGAAGCGCAATTTATAATTTTTTAACATATTTTACTACAATTTATTTAAAATAAGTTATTATTGAAAAATTAACATTAGACAAATTATTGTTCTACCCGTTTTTTCATAATTTTGTTTTATATCGTGGTAATAAATCAATCAATAAAACAACTAAATTAAAAATAAATTAAATTTTAATTTAAATTTAATTTAAATTTAAATATAAATTAATAATTAAAAAAGTAATTCAAATGTTGTCTTCCAACAAAATAAAAAAATGATCATATACGGGAATACTTGATTGATTAAATGTGTGATATCTCACGTGCTTCTACAAAGTAGATGACCTGGGAACATGGTTTTTTATGGATAACGTCGAAATATATAATTAGGCGTATATAGTGGACATAACTGTTCGGGACTCTTCTGGTTCAAATCTCGACTTTACTAATTTATTATTGAAAGGATTGACTTCATCTTTACGCCGCCAACTTATTTTTCATAATAATAGAACAATTAAAAAGTGTACAGCAAAACAACGACTTAAATTAAAATTTTAATTATTTTTTGGCTTTATTTTGGAATAATTAGTAACGGGAGTTATATGATGTTGAGCAGTTTCACGCTTGATGTGTTAAAATGTTTAGCTTCTATTATTTAAATTGTTTTTGTTGTTGTAAATAACATTATTTAGCAACTAATGTGGATACATGTCTCTGAAGACAGTAAAAATAAAAATAGAAAATAGATAAACAATTTCATTTGACTTATTATTACAAAGTAAAATAATAAAAAGTGAATTATTAAAAAAGTTTATTTTTTATTTTATTAAGGTTAATAAGTTATTTTATATTTTATAGATTAAAAAGTTTAAAATTCTTAATTTTTATTTTTTAATATTTACAATTATTAAATATTAATTCTATTCTATTCAACAATATTTTTTTTAATTGTCAGTCATGATGAATTAATTCTGTGATTGTAACAATAACGACATTGCTTTATACAACTTATTATCCATTTAATGTTGAACAGTTTGTTCAAAGCGTGTCAAATAATAATTTGACTGTTAAAATGTAGATGTGAATCAGTTATTTAAAGCAGTTTGTCGGTATTTAACCAGGATGTAATTCCATAATAGTTTCATGATAATTTGTTCTAGAGATATTAGTATCATTATACAATCCATTTATTATTAACCGGAAGTCAACTTAAAGTTATTGATCAAAATTAGAATTTATAAACTAGAAAAAGTCATGTTGCATACCTTAAAATATAGTCGGTTGTCGAAATAATATGACATGGACCCTCGTAAGTATAAAAATAAATATTTATACAGTGTTTTATTAAATTATTGATATACAAAATATATTAAAATATATAATTTTATCTTGGGGTACATTTAGCATTGGAAATGAAAAGTTTAAGTTCAACATAATAGTAATCCGCGTATTCCAGGGGCGAATTATGAAGATTTATAAAGTTATTTATAATGGAAAAGATTCGCCGATTTAATTTATTTTGTTTTTTATATGAAACAAACGTTGAAATTCAGCTAAACTCATATATATTGATTTTCATGGTGCCGTTATGCAAATATTAATTCAACAATTTTTTCTATGTTTAATCGTATTGATTATCTTTAGTAGTATAGCAAGAGTGGATTCAAACTCACTTATAAATAGATTTATGACTCATGTTTATAAATATGTAGATCATGACTATTGTTTTATTTTATTATATTTATAATGTTTTATTTATTTTAGTTATAAAAATAATAAATTATTAATGAAAATAATAAATTATTAATGAAAATAATAAATTGTAAATGAAAATAATAAATTGTTAATGAATTAATAAATTATTTATGAAAATAATAAATTATTATTGAAAATAATAAATTATTTATGAAATAATAAATTATTTATGAAATAATAAATTATTTATGAAATAATAAATTATTTATGAAAATAATAGATTATCTATGAAAATAAAAAAGTATTTATGAAAAAAAAATTATTTATGAAAATACTAAATTATTTTTTCAAAACGACAAATTAAAATATATTATTTAAAATATTATTCAAATTGTACGTTTTGTATAACTAAATAGTTTCCACACCTTCCCCAGCATAGCATCCACATTTTTTCATGATCTCTATAATTAAATTAAAATATATATTCAAAGTTTAAAATATAAGAAGACAAGTATGTAGTTAAATTAAATTAATTTATTAATAGAAATATGTTATATTCATTTACATTAAAAAAGTGTTAAAGACATATAAAGAGATTAGATATAAGTTCAACGTATGCATATATATATATATATATATATATATATATATATGTATGTATGTATATATCTTTTTATTATTTATTTATTTATTTATTTAATAACAAAACATGATTAAACATTTACTCATGAAAACAAATATGCTATACTGTCAAAGTTCAAGTATTCTATATAGTAATATTTGTTAAAAATGATTCTTTCCACTTCCAACTCTTACAATAACAGTGTTTTATATAGTCAAAAATAAAAATAAATAACTTTACATCATCATCTCATTTGTCAACCTTATATTCTTGACTGGAGACACAGCAGAAGTAGTGTATTTCTTTATTTTTAAAGCACTATCACCAATAACAGCAGCAGCATAAGTAGTAGGCTCCTCTTTGCTTTTTCGAAGGAATCTCTCAGAAATCGCAGCTGATAGACTTTAAATAGAGTATCCTGTTTGTAGGACATCTCACCGTGCTGGCCCTTGCAGAGGCTGGTTGCACGAATGACCAATTGATACTGGCCGAATCCGTACTTGAAAGCACCGAGAACCTTTTTCCCATCCCAGTCGTAGGCGCTGAAGTCCTGAGCCAGTTTGAGCCAAGCAGTGTCTTGTGAATTATAGGTTTGTCGGACAGAAAGAGGTCCATTTGATGTTGAGTTGAGTGTCTTGTTAACCTGACTCTCAAAGTGACTGATTGTTTCGTAGAGATTAGGATCGTCACATTGTTTGATAGCTAGGCGACCATTTTCAGCCACCCAGTTATTAAATCGTTTGGTCATAATAGATGATAAAATGTATACTTGTGAATTCCCTACAGCAGTCCGGATCGATTGACAATAATGACGGTATTATTGATCTTGTCTGCACAAGTCTTGACAACTTGACCAAGCTTGATAGCGACATCACCCAAATCTCATGTGACATCAGCAGCGTTTTAAGAAAAGTTTCGCCATGAGATAAAGATAAAATAATATAGCGAGTTGAAAAGTGTAGACGATAGCGCTCGAATACGACCGTTCACGGCAAGAATTGGAAGTGGAATGAATTTTAGCTGCGAAATCTTCTCTATTAATACTATTTCTGAAAAAAGGGGGTTGGTGGTATGATCAAAGGTCAATTGGTGATCTAGAATCGACTATTCCTATACTATTTATGTGCATTACGTTAGTGTATAAATTATTATAACTTTCAGGCATTGGATAGAACGATCAAAACAAAGGAGAGGGAACCGTAATTTATCTGTGTCATTCGAACCATTTTGGTGTACATTCATTGTTGACGTTGTGTATTCATTAGATGAGTACTTCTATATGTGTTACTGTTGATATTGACATTGTGTTCACGCATCAGAGGGTACTTATCAATAAGAGAGAGCATATTCACATTCTTACTGATCTTGTATAAAATAAGTACAAAAGTAGAGTGAACTGAGTATTAATTTATTCGGTAGGCCTGCTGTAGAAAGCTGGTAGCATTTATTTAATAACAAATGCAGCCGTTAATCAATGATGCCACTTTGATTGACTAAATTCAGAGAAATGTTCTATGTCCCTAGCTAATGTCTGTGTAAACTAGTATTATAAGAAACAACAATGCTGTTTGTGAGTACATGTAAACTACATCAATATATCCTTCAAAGGCTCGACAAATCAGTGCATAAGGTTTTATAACATTGAATTGTTACAAAAATTTATATAAATAAGGAAATCATTGTCCCTTGAAAATACTAATTTACGTTACCTGGACTCTATAAAACGCAGACAAAATATCAATATCAAACGGAAAAAGGTAAGTAGCTAAAACCATTCTTTTACATATTAGTTTTAAATGTAGAAAATAAAATATAAATTTATCCCCCTGGCCTAGTGATGATAATTTTTTTATTTAAATATAAGAAGTTGATGATTCTGGTTAAAGAACTAATTTACGTTACATTAAATTATCTGATATGAATTTGGACATTTTGTATTTTTGTATTTTTGATGAACTAAAGATTTACTTTGAACATTTTTTTGGCTTTCCCGTTTCTCTGTCCCTACCTGTGTAAATTATACTGCATTTTTACACAAAAAACTAACTTACGTTACCATATCAGACATTAATTTAAGTTACATCACGTAAATTATTTATTTGTTATTTTTGTCGACTTTCAAATTACAGTCTACTCTGACGGCATATTTGAAGCAAAAATTGTCCGGATTACACTTTTTTCAAGGAAAAACAAACAAACGTTCTCCCGGATTAAACCTATTTATATGGCTTAAAAAGTTATTTTCACATTTTCACGTCTATTGACTTTTTATGATATTCCTTGGAGTTTCTTAGCATATTAATTGATTCACGAAAAATCCATCAAAACCTATTGTTGTAAGCTTTTAGCTTCTAACAGCCATACCAATATATCAAAATGTATATACTCTATATACTAAAATTCTCACCTCGGAAAACGAAAAGCACAAAAAACGATCAATCTATATTTTGTGCATTGACTTAGTAGTCATATGAATAAAAGTTATTTTAAAAATTTAATTCAGGGTGTTCAAATAACTATGGATGGAGATATTACCTAAATGTTAACAATTTTGATATTTTTAGCAACTATTTATGATATCCATTAGCACTACATATACTCCATATAAACACTAGTTAACCCTATCAATTTTCTAAAATATATCCCCGGCTTTTATTTATTAATCCTACTTTTTAAATTGTTATATCTCTTTTATTTTCCTAAATAAAGCAGACATAGTCATTCTAATTTAAGTGGCAGAAATTGACATGGTGTTAGAAACCGTATGAAAATAAAACTAGAAAAAGTGCAAGATTATAACCCAAGAATTGAATATTGAAGAGTTCTCAGAATACAAATTTGAGAAAAACTTCAAGAGTTTCTCTGAATAAGTTTGTCGCATGAAGATACTGTTTAAGGCATCTAAAGTACTGAAAGTAAACCTTGATCCTGCGCAACTGTTCATCCAAATGGATTTCGCGGAGCATTACATGTGCACTCTAATGGACGAGATCCAAGCTGCTTACTGGAATCTGTCTCAGGTAACCCTGCATCCCCGGTTATTGTTTATTATCGATTACAAGCTGGTGGAAATGTGGATGTAAAATCGCATTGCTTTGTATCAGCTGCCATGCATGGTAATCGGCATTATGAATATATTATTTGATTCAATAAAAAATTATTTAGATGTGGCAGTTTCGCAGTTTATTTTTTTACTGGTGGCCCTACGTCGCAGTATAGAAATAAAAGAATTTTAAATTATATATAGAGTTTTAATATCCTTACAACATGGCACTATTTCGAGACTTCTTATGGAAAAGGAGCCTGCGACAGGGTTTGGCGCAGTGGCGAAGAGATCAACTGATAATGCAATCAAACATGGACAAGTATTCATACAAGATGCTGACTCATTTCATGCCTGGGAACTTTCTTTTCAAGAGACGTCTAAGGTCACATTCTTGTCGATTTCTGATGAGGACTACCAAGTTGGTGTGCAAATGACTGACGATCCTCACTCGCAATCACTACGAGGCTACTTTGACGTCCATTGCATTTCGTCGAATGGCGTTCCTGGAATCGTAAAGTCTAGAACTGTTTCGTGTGGCTGCAACCAATGTTTGCAATGGAACACAGGGATTGCCTAAATGCGGATTCACCTGGATGGGAAGTCGGTATTGTCAGCTCCGTATTTATGACACCACGTAATGACATAGTGTGCAAAACATGCCGATGATGCCCGATATTCTACCTTCTTCGTTGCGTATGTTAAATTCTGCAAAACGTTGACTAGAAAAACCACTGATGACTATGAACAAACGTATGTAAAAGGCGCAGAAGTGATGCAAAGTCATTATTTCACTGAAGAAAGTGATGTCTTTTTACATATTTACAAAATTCACTCGATATACGTTGCAAGCTCAAGTCAATTTAGTATAGTGCTGGAATTACTAGAAATTACTTATATACACATTGAACTATATAATTTCTTAGAAATTAATTTCTACTAATTTACGTTACCATAATGCTAGGTGTTCGCTTGTCATAATTCGGTATATAAGTTAGATTGATTGGACTTACTGTTAAAAATCATTGTCTCATAGAGAGAACTAACCAAAGTAGGGACAACAGTGTAAACTTAACCAAATATTTTATTAAAAAAGAAAGATATGTGTCAAATTCGACTGAAAGTGCGGCCAATAGCTGCTTGACCGGGAAAAAAAGATACCCCTTCTCATTGTGAACCCATTAAGCATCGCAAAATGCCAAACTTGAATTTAAAAATATGTGTGGTATTTTAAAATTAGTTCATTGCTACCAGATAGCTGTTCAAGCAATGTCATCAAGATACTCATTTAAAGTAACGTAAATTAGTTTAAGTTTAGGCCTTCAAAAAGAAACTAGAAATTTTCGAAACGTTTACTCGTTGTGTCTAAATATTTCAGGATCGCTATATATATAGTGAATATATATTTAATTATATAATAAATAAATAAATATATAATAATATAAATAATATACCGTATAGTAACTATATATTTATTCACTATATATATATAGTGAATAAAAACTGATAGTTACATAAGTATAAAAGACATTTCATTTTTTTAATTTTGTTATCCAAATTGCTCTGTTTTATTGAAATTTACCATAGATAGATATTTTATGAACTGAAACTTTTATGTGTGTAACTTTTGACATTGTAAGAGTGAAAACATTACTAATTTTGAATTTAAATCTTATTAGACCTTGAGCCAACTGTAACTTCCCTCCCCCCTGGAGATTTGTCTAATGTTTCTAATAGGTTACATTCCAAAGAGATGAAATCTACTTGTTTGCCCGATTTATCGAGTCGCTTTCACTTATTGTGGCCATTCAAAAACAAAATGGCCGCCAAAAATAGTGTTTCTCTCGAATACCTAAGGAACAATCACTCTTATATAGAAATATGCTTTTATAAAATGTAAATAGCATCATGTCACATAACATTTAAAAAAATCAGCTTAATCGGACAAATAATAAACCCTACACAGCCAAAAAACTGTCCGAAATGGCCAACAATTCGTGTTTAAATTAAATATTTCGAAAACGATCAATATTTTTTAGCAATAAGTTTTTATGAAATGTGAATAACTTTATTTTACGTATTATGTGAAAGGTTCAGCTTTATCCGACAAATATAGAACTCTACATAGCCAAAAAACTGTCCGAAATGACATCAAGTGTCCGAAAATGTTAGTTTTACTCGAATACCTTTATAATGATCAATATTCCTTTAGCAAATTTATTTATAAAATGTGTACAATATCAAAATAGCATTCAAGTAATAATACATTATGTACTGTATGTTTAAATATAGGTGCGATGGTACGTAACCTCGCATAACAATTAGAATTATAAACATAAAGTGATGGACCCTGGAATCATACAATGGCATGTTACAAATATAAAATTATACAAAGCCCGGTGATAAACGCTAACTTTTCTGGAGGGTTTGTGGCCCTTAGTAGTCTTGAGAAGGTACCCAATGCAGGCAGAGTGACTTTGTTTTATATAATAAATACAAAAATATGGGGTGAACAAATGTAATTTCTTAAACGTAGTATATACAGTGTAGGCCAAAAACAACCGAACCCAAAATATTCATGAATAATGGTTGTCTATGCCAGAATTACCGACACGTTGATTGTTCCAATTGATCAAATGTATTATAATAATTAATACAAATACTGCAAACGATGTCCATTTCTTTATAATTCAGATTATAATTCATGAATATTCAGGCATAGACAACCATTATTCATGAATATTTTGGGTTCGGTAACTTTTGGCCCACACCGTATATACATGCTCCTACAGGAGATAAGTGCAATGTAAACAATAAGGCTGATCTCTCAGCTAAAAACTGATTAACAGAGGTCATATTTTTTACGTAATTAATGTTACGAAGAATATCTACAACATCAATTGTCTGCATACTCGCATCAGCATAAAACTTAGGACCGTTAATGTGAACAATTAAGGACTCTATCATGAACAACTTACATTTTACTAAAAACTTTTATCCTCGTCATCTTCTTCATCATATGTTACATCAACCAAGTTATTCATCTTGATATAAATGTAATCATCCTCGTCAACAGCATCAACATGGGCGTCATTGAAGATTCCAGTTTCAGTAAGGATGTCAACAATTTCTTGCGGCATTATAGCACTATCATTCCAAGCATATTCCAAACCTTCATCAGTTGTTTTCCAACCATAGCCAATTGTTCTACTTTCATATATGAGACTGATAAGTTGCGCGCTTGAGGTGCATCAAAAGAGAATCTCCATACTGAGGAAGAAGACTCAGATCTCTTACATGAGATGTGGAAAGTAATGTTCCAGATTTGCATTGAAGCTTTACTTTTCACAGATCATAACGTAATTGCCAATTACTAATCGTCCTTCAACATTCGGAGAACTCACGAAACAAGTTTTCAACTGTCTTCCTAAAATGAAAAGAGTAGATTTTGTTCCAGACTTCTACAAAAAGGGATCAATTAAATTAGCAGAAAGAAGTAGACGAGGAACATCAGACGAATTTGTAGTTAAGGGATACTCCACAAAAATACCCCAGGAATGGAAGTCATTTCCTTCTGATGATGTTAATAATATGAATCTAATTAATCTTTTAAAGCGTTAATAGGAGAAGAACAGCTTATGTGCAAGGAAACGTTATGCTCGACAAATTAATGTGTTATGCGGAACTATTGTATGTATTTGTACATGCAAAACATCTACTGATGGAATACAAGTCAACAGTTTTGAAGTTCCTGAACTACATTCACCTCAAGAAAATGTCGATACACGTATCATATTGCTTTGCTAACATGCTGCACAGTCATCAGATACTATTATCATCAGATCACCTGATACTGATGCTTTTGTCCTTCTGTTTTAATAACATAGTCAGATTCAATGTGGTTCTTTAATCTTCGACAGGAGCCTGTTCCATGTCCTTATCCCTTATCATAAGATTATAAGATTTTAAGATAATACATAAAATCTGTTCTATATCCCTTAAGGAAATAATATAAGATTTTAATTATAACTTATACTTATAATCTTATTATTTCTCACTTGTAATCTTATATCCTTATAATCTAGTTTCACGTCCTTAAG
>JAUZND010017930.1:1236-26586 GCA_034780555.1 Coelogynopora nodosa | reverse complement strand
AAAAATGCGTGGGCGGAGGGGGGGAAGGGGGGGTGAAGTAGAAGTCCCTATTCCCTACTACTCTTGTTTATTTAGTTATTAGCATAATCAGTAATATACTTAATGTTTAATTGTTAATAAATTTATGATTATTCAATTTTGTAGGATAGTATATACATTGTATAATGGTATAGGGAATTGTATTTAGGATTTTGAGGATATTTTCATTTCAAATACAATATATAGTTTATTAATTCTTGTTATTGGTTATTCAATTAGTAAAAATTAAGATATATCCATTTTAATAATTATTTTTATTGCTAAAATTAAAAATAACTATTATATATATACAGTAACTTATACATGATATTGACAATCGGACAAACTAACTATGGAATATTTGATGTAATTAAAAATAAACACCAGCAGTCAAGTACTGTTTTTTATCACAGATTTGTGTTTTGCTTATGCTATGTATTTCTCATTTGATAAATTTTTATATTGTTAAATATTTTGTATAAGTTTTTTATAGCTGTATACGTATTACAAATGAACGGAATTAACACAAAACATATTTGAATTTTTTAAATAATTATTTTTATCAGAAGGTCCTACATTTTAAGCATTCTAATATGTCATATGTGTTAAGCATTTTAAATAGATTAGATAACTAATTGTTTTTACGGTTATATAATGATATATAATATAAAATGATGAGAATATTCTTTTAAACATTTTATGATTTAATTTATTATAATATATCAAAAATAACTATTATAAAATTTAGTTAGTTTAAT
Source organism: Coelogynopora nodosa (assembly GCA_034780555.1). Classification (NCBI taxonomy): domain Eukaryota; kingdom Metazoa; phylum Platyhelminthes; order Proseriata; family Coelogynoporidae; genus Coelogynopora; species Coelogynopora nodosa. The sequence continues at coordinate 25,810 of JAUZND010017930.1, read as the reverse complement.
TTATCATGGCATTTCATTCATGATTTATTATAAAGCATATGTTATTTTAATAAAATATTACTATATATAGGCCTAGTACCAGCTAGCTATTTTCTTTATAACTTAAATGATAGTTTATTTTTTGTAAAGTATTGTATTTAGGCCTACATATTGTATCAATTTGGCAATTGTATAATATCAGTATTGCTTTAAAAAAATACAACTGCGTTAAGAATCGTATTGTATGTACATGTATAGGCCTATATATGTATATATAATTGTCAAAACTTCTAAATTTGTGTAAAACGCTTAATCTTGTGCCAAGTGTTTATGTTTGCGAACAAAGAGGGGGGCTATTAATATGTTAGCAGTGGTTACCCATAGCTGAATGGAAGTCGTGTGTTGACTTGACTGCTATAGAACGCAATTAGGATAATATCGTTGGGTAGAGTAGTTGCACGCGTTATTCATTTCAACCAGTTATCGATTGGAATCTACCCCTGCAGTGTATCCGAAAAGCTGGTATAACAGAAAAACTTCTGTGGATAAGAAAGCCATTCTTTATGACATCGTCTAATAAAAGTTACATTTAATCACTGGAATTAATAGTTCGTGCAAAAGGGATTCTTTTAGTTTACATTTTATAGTTATCCCATAATCTATAAAACATTACAATCTTACCTCATCGAAATGGGACACGCTAGTTCACACGAAATCTACTCCGCTAATGACTTTGAGCTGGTGATTCGCTCATCGAAGGAGTTGGAACACTTGCTGGAGGAGAAGTATTCTGCGGCCGGTAAGGGACTCATCGAGAAGTCGAAATCAGCCAAACTGCCCAACGGGCAGGGTCTGCCCAAGAACGTTTTGGAACGCATTTACACACTGGTTCGGGAGAGGAACAAGCTCATTCACGATGTCAACTATAATGAAATTGAACACCGGCACGACTTCATCCACGAATACGAAGCTGCCCTGAAAGATATCTTGGCAGTGCTGGAACCAGTCCCGCCACATAAGGGCCACAAAAGACGTTGCGTTATCCAGTAATTTAGTAGACGATAGTCAAGTGGCCTATTCGTAATTGTTTTATTTTTAATTACTGTTTGTGTATTTATATGCATGTATTTTTATATTAACAGATTATTTATATATTTATATGAATCTTATCTGAGATGCTATGTATGTCGTTAAATAGTGAATTTTTCATATTATTTCTAAGTTAGTATAATCTTTTTTAATATATTTTATTAATAGATAGGGGTTTATAGTGACTTTTATATAAATACATATATAGTGACTTTTTAGTCTACATTTAGTCTACAGACTCTTTAGTGACTAAATTATAGTGACTTTTATATAAATACATAAATAATATACTATATATATATATATATATAATGCTCTCCTATAGGTAGAAACAATTTAAAATAGTTATCACAAATTTAATTTCTGCACAGTAACAGCTGCATATATACTAATAATAATGTTTATTACTATAACTACTTATATACATTTTATACTAACCGCGCAATTAAAATTATTTTAATAAACTGCCACAATAATTAATATAATAAAGTTTTAACCTATACTGTATACCTGCGTTATTTGAAGTGAAAATTAAATTATATGATTTATACAAAACATTTCCGAGAATTGCTTGAATATTCAAATTTAATTCATGCTTATTTTCCGGTAGTTACTATGGTACTATAATATGGTACTACTATGGTCATAAACAAATTAAAATTAATTAAAACAAAATTATTAAAAACAGAATTTTCTTTTTATGATTTCAAATTTTAAATCAAATTATGCAGGAATTGACAAAAAGTGTAAACATTAAAAAAATTATAATATAATAGTGTTGAAATAATTTCTGAAAAATGTAAAACATTTACTTGATCGATATCATAACTAATATTAACAATGTAGATAGATAAATATCTGCAATTTCTGATAAATGTAATCAATTTGGACCATATAGTCTTTTATAGAGATAACCTGATTTGTGATTTGGGCCGATATACAAATTGACATGTGTTTTTTTTAATTAAGTTTATTATTTGTGAAAAGTGCTAATTTTGTAAAACTGGCAAACATCTATCTAATTAAATCGTGACGTAGGCCATAATAAAAATGGCTCACAGTTTCGAAATATTGATGATATTATAATATGCCAAAATTCAAAAATGTAAAAATATTATTGACTTTCAAAATATCCATGTCATAGAAATCTTTTTTTGAAATAATTCTATATTTTTTAAATAAATAACTTTGCAGTTTATTATTAACCTATTTATTGTATCCTGAATTCAAAAACGTTAAAATGGAAACATTTGAAAAATAGTTTTTGAGAAAGATTAAATTATTTACTTTTCCGACATTCATATATGCAAACAATTTCCGACAATTTCCACTAAGTAATTACTTTTGAGATAAAAAAAAATTGTTTTTAAAATAGGTTAAAACTTAAATCCGGGGGAAAAACCGGAGGACAAATCATAAGGAAATTTAAACTATTTTTCAAGGTCATCAATACAAAAAGTATTTAAAATAAACAAAATGGATTTTAAAGTAATCAAATTAATTATTAAAAACAAAAGTAATGGAATTTAGAATGTCGGTAAAAATGGTCAAAATACGTATACATTTAAATTAATTATGAAATATACAAATAAATTAATTATAATTAATGTTAAGTAATTATTACATTCTTTAAATTAAAATTGTTTGTTTACCTTTGTTACTTGTTTTAATGCCGACCTTAAAAACTAGTTATTTATTCCACCGTTTTTTTCGTCCGCATTTAAGTAACAACTACTAAAATATCTATGCATTTTCTAATTAAATCTAGTATGCTGGATTAAAAATCGTTAAAATATAAAAATTTCATCTACGACTTTTCAAGAAAATCGAAATCGTATAATTTTTCTATCCATATGTAGTTTGTAAAAAGAATATTTTTTTTGTTGTCAAATTCTTCAGTTGCAGATTATTTATTTATTGTATGCTGCATGAATTCGAAAACGTTAAATAATAATATTATTAATAATGTACATTTCTCTAACTGACAGGTCTATCAGTGATCGAGTGGAAGTTAGGAGCTTGTTAAGGACAAGATTCGAAAAAGAATAACTGCAAAATCGCTCTGAAAGAAACTTTTAAAAACATTTAGAGACAGAATGTCAAAAGTCTATACTTTACGCATAAAGTGCTATTAATACAGTTCAATATCATTCTTGGTATGAAATTCTTGGTGTCACTTGTTGTTACCGGTCTGACGATGTAAGACGTTCTACGAAGGCTGTATGACGTTGTTTTGACTTTTGGAAAGAATGCGCGTTTAATTTATGATGAGAGGGAATCTTTATTGACAGGAATAAATTTTCGTCACGTACAAGGTTTTAACGACGCGACGGTTATTCGACAAAATAGATATTAATATTAATTATTACTATTTATATATATATTTATAATACATTTGAATTGAAAAAATAAATAGTATTGATTTCTCTTAAAGCAATCCATTAAATATATCGATTGTGATGTTTTGAATAAAAATACAAACATTAACCGTATTCTATAAATATAATTGGTAGCTAATTTATCTTTTTCTTCAAAATAATTAGTTTCAATATATGTATTCGTATGAAAATTGGAAATATTAACAATATAGAATTTCTCGAAAAGTCGTCCATTAAATATATCGAAGGTCCAACGTCATTGAACCCAGGAGACAATAAAATAATCCGAAACTTTAAAGATATTTGCCTATGATTTTGTATTATCTTATTTTTTAATTTTTTTTATTTCTCACATATCTTTTTAATTTTTCAAGTAATCAAATTGATTTCCGAAAAATCCACAGTAGACCGATCACATTTATCGAAAATTCAACATTGTAATATTTACAGATTATCGTTATTTTTGTATTTTATTGATCATTCATCTGAATAACGAATTCTTCCGCCATTGGGAATATAACGTTAATTTTTAATATATTGTTTAGTGACCTCACAAAAATAATTGGTAGTGAAAATGTAGGAGCAATCCAACTCTTTTCGTGACATTCATTGCTTTTAAAAATATATTTATGATGTGTCAATTTTGCGTTTCAATAAAATTAATTATGCTTAGCAATTTAATTAACTTTATCAAACGCCATGATTTTTGTAAATATTAAAATACTAATAGGCCTACTCAGTGTATATGTCTGTTTACAGTCAATATATAGCTGAATAGAAGATGTATTCTGCAGTTTGTATGTTCTAAAAATACGGTGTGTATTCTATTACATACAACGCATTGACAATTTCAATGAATGGCACATACACCTAATTTTACTCTATATATATGTGGACCTTATAATAACATAGCACATACAATATGCGGGACAGTGAATGAAACGAATGAACGAAATAATATCGAGGTTGCCTAGTTTTCCGACAAATTATTGATTGGCTAGAATGTGTATTTCTTCATAAATACACAGCCGTCGTCTTTGTGAGACTTGTGGCTGGCTGACTCAATAGACTGTGGCGCTACTGGATTATAGCAAGTTTTCCATCGATTATACCGTGTGTGCTCCTGGAGAAAGAGCTAACTTATTCTGACATTTCACAGTTATTATAGCAGCTGCATTGTGCCGGCACAAACTCCCCTCCGCAATATGGGTCACGCAAGTTCACACGAAATCCATGCCGCGAACGACTTCGAGCTCGTGATTCGGTCGTCCAAGGAACTGGAACACTTGCTGGACCTCCGCTGTGGGGCCACCGGCAATGGACTGGGGGAAAAGGCGCATTCAGCCAAGCTGTCCAACGGGGAGGGTTTGCCCAGGATTTTGATGGACCGCATTCACAGCCTCGTGAAGGAGAGAAACAAACTCATTCACGATGTCAACTACAATGAAATTCTGAATCGGGAAGCCTTCATCTCCGATTACGAAGCTTCGCTGAAAGAGATTCTAGTCTTGGTGAAACCAGTTGGACATGACCACCACGGCCAACACAAGAGGCGATGTGTTGTCCAGTAGTCTTCGAAGATCGAGTGTACGCGAGTGAAAACTAATATATACCGTTTGTATTTTAACGTTAGGTTTTTTTGTTGTTGTAAATTTATGCATGTATGTATAATTTCTATAATGGCTGTATGTTTTTATACATTTATTTTAAAGATGCTACATTTTTAAAAAGTGGTTATTTGTGAAGTTTTTTATAAAAGATTTTATACGCATCTGAAGTTGGGTCAATATACAAAGAATTAGAGTAACCTTTGTATACTCTATAGTAATTACGATAAATAGCATTTTACATTTATGTAAATAACTTTCAAATGACTTTCATCTTGTTTGTCTTCAGCCAAATACATATTTTTGAATTGATTTTTGAATTTGAATTGAATTGATCATCCAACATTGACATTTATTATAGACAGTACTGTAAATCATATTAAATATAATCTGAGAATGTCTTGTACAGTATATTCCCCACATATTTTGATATCTATAATATACTTGCTTTGTTTATAGACTCACATCTGTTTTCCTAATATATAGGCGACAGTGTCAAGTTAAGCTTATCATAGTTTCCGTTTTTTAATAAAAAATGACTAATTTACAATTTAAATATTCAATGCATTAAATAAACAATGTATTGTTGTGTAAATATATATATATGTTTGGAAATTTATACATATATATTATTATTATTAAAATGATCGCATAAAAATTAAAATAATAGTTTTCCTCTGAAATTATTTGCAATTATAAAAACAATCAAAATTAGTCACAAGACAGGCCTACAATCATTATTGATAACAAATTTATTGGACAATAATAACTGGTAAAGCACTTTGAAAAAAATTAGCTTGACTATTTAAGGTGTTCCATTTTTGGCAAACGCGCTAGCACCCACTTGTTTATAATACTGTAATTGTTTTTAAAATAACGTATATTGTATTAATAGATTAAAATATATTTTTAAAAAGATTTATATATAATTTATATATTTATAGATTTAAGTATAAAATGAGATGTAACACAGACTTGATGATACAAGGGTCTAATATGGTGCAAAAATGTTTCAATCTGTTGCAATCTGCAAAATGTTGCAAACGCGTGTTTTTAAATAGACCATCATTTTCGACTTGATTATGGTAGCCCTATAAGTTATTGTACAGATACGCGGTATTTAAATATCACACAAATATGTATATTTTTTCGGTATTAAAATATTTAATTTTTGGGGTTATAGTCCTAAGTCTTTTTAAAATGCATTAGCCTAGGCCATACCTACATCCACCGTAAAAGTGGAAATAGAGATTGTTTCAAAGATATATATTCTTTGGATTGTAGGTTTATAGGATAATAATTTAGAAAATGTCATCATATTATTCTTCAATTCAGTCATAAAACAAAAAAAGTTGTGTTTTTATAATAGTTTAGGGTACCTATATTTTAAAAAGGGTTATGCAAAGTGGTTCGAATTTACTAAACGCAAATAAAAAAAGTCAAATATACAGTTCTGTTATCAGATGACTATGAAAGTCTGTAATCCGAGGAAAAATAAAACTAAGCTTATATTTCGTGAAAAATTCTAACATTTGATATATACAGTTTATACGAATGATTTACATAATTGAATGACATAATATCTAAACTGCGTAAACTTTTTTTTGACCTACGTCATAAATCATTTTAATTGACAATCATATAGATCTATATATATTTATTATAGATCGCGTCTATATATATAATTTTGATTGTATAGGAGGCCTGTTGAGTTAAATAATATGATAAATTCGTCCTAAACTTGAATGAATATTATTAAAACTATTTTTTAAAATATTTAATTGGTATAAATTCTATTTGCATTGTTGTTTATGCGACATTTAATTATTAACAACTGAATAGCATAACAACTGAAATTAAGTCTAAACACCTAAAATTGATACTTTTGTTTTAGAAAAGTAAGTAAGTTTATGATGTCAGTAAGGACGACATCAACTACAGAAAGATGTTTTAAAATTTATAAAAGTATACGAAACAAACTATTTCGTCCCTCGATCTGTTTGAAAATGTCAAACAAGTTTAAGATTTATACTTTTTGAACGACCAAACTACAAATGAAAATAGGGGTTATCCTTTTTAGTATCACTGGCTACCCTTTGCGGTCCTACCGTTTTATTGTTTATTTACTCACTCATATATAATCGTATAAATAAATTTAACTTGCGCTTAAATAAAATTAGTTTATGAGAGCGCCTCTTTCATAGTTACGAAAGAAATATATAATTGCGCTGGTTTTAGAAATTATATTATTTCTATATGCGACTGATAATCTGTAGTTGGAAAGCAGTATAAGAAAATGAAACTTCCTCCTTATAATAAACATAGAATGAACTATATAAAATGATTTACATTGGTACAAATATCTATGTTAATGTGTTCATGACTCATAATTAACAGTATTGATATATGTTAGTATTATAAAATGTCCATAGTAAGTAATAGTTTGAAAATTAATATACATAAAAATACAAACAACATTATATATATATACATGAAAGGAAATAGGTACAAAACAAGTATTATTATCATGAAAAGATAATTTGATTTTACCTGAGAGAGGGTTTTTAGGTTTACTGTAAATAGCATTAGAAAACATAACTTGAAAGCCTACATATTTAATTATTTATGGCAATATTATATACCTATCTATCTGCTCTTAAACAAATTACACTCAGCAGCATACACAAAAATAACAAAAAACAAGAAATATAGCGCTCAAAGCAAAGTGATGAAAGATGAACTGATTACTCTAATCAGTTGGTATAATAATGTCAGGATTTTCCTCGGGAAATCTGGAATTTAAAGTGGAAAAACAAAGTTTAGTTTTCTGTTTAAATACATTTTGTAAGATTCAATCGCAGGCGCTTTGCAGTAATAGATTAATTATAGCTGTATATAGAGTGACGAATGCCTTCTCCACTTGCCCACCCGCTAAAATGTTCAAATTTGCGGTTGAGACATAAATCCGGAGTAATAAAAAAAAATTCAAGGTCGGCAATAAAACAAGTATAGCTAAGATAAACAAACAAAGGTAATTTAAAGCACATCAAATGTTGAAACAATTATAATAACATACATTTTTTATACAATGCAATAATTAATTTAAATAAGTGTAAGTATTTATTTTAACTTTACTGAAAATTTCTTGTTTAATAATATATAATTATTATCCACGAACTATAAAATGATAAAAAAATACAATAAAAAAGAGATATTATTAATTTAATTAGCTTATTTCAGAAATATTTTAAATGTACATACGTATATTGACCCTTTTTATCGACCTTCTAAAATTCTCTTTATTTGTTTGTCTTAGCTAATTTCAACATTTAAAGTCCTTCAATTTTTTTCTTCATTTGTCGGGAAGAGTATCTTGTCTCTGTCCACCAGTGGGTTGTCGATGACGTTTTTTGGTCTGCAAGGCGCCAATTCCTCTCGAACAGGCCAGTCCTTCTTCGTGTAGTGCTAAGCTCGGTCCTTACTATCCCACATTCACAGAAAGCATGGATACTTGGTGAACCCAGACTGTTGTCCCAATGAAAAGTTCACCATCTTCAGGTCAACACAAATCAACAACTCATGTTGATCCATACCGAATTTTCTCCAGCATGTACTTCACCGCTTCATACTTCTACTTCATTTTAGTAGAGTGAGCGAGGGGTACAGAAGCAAACTGGTTGCCGTTATACAGCAGAACACATTTCAGCAATCGCTTGTTGCTGTCAGTGAACAGTCTCTAATCTTTGGGTTGATACTGTGGAACAGAAGCTGCGCAATATCTGTGCAGTACACTATGTCCTTTATCGTCTGAGAAAAATGGAGGTACTCTTGATGCCTGCTGCGGTGGAAGGCGACGCGAGCACTCTCAGAGAGGAGGTTTATTTCCTTCAAACCTGGATGCTAAAAGTTCGGCAGAGGACTTTGACAAGCTGAGATCACGAAATAGATGATCATTTAACTCTTTTTGGGAAAGAGAGGTGCGGAGCATCATTGTCAAAACCACTTCGACTTCACTTTCTTCAACAGTGGAGGAATCTTCGTCAATAATGACAGGTAGTTCTCCATTATAGACAGGTACTGGAATTTCATCACAGTGAGCTACAGGACGACAAGGTGATTCAACATAAGGATACCTAAAGCTGTTCCGGTTCTTTCCGTTGATCCCAGTCAAATTAATAGAGCATAAGTAGCAAACAGTCCTGATGGTTTGTCGGCTCTATCGGCTGATTGCCCTTCTTTACACTGTTAAAATTGGCATGTGATAAACTTTTTTGAACGCGTTCAAATAACATAGTTCCCATACTTTTTAAAAGGTTTTTCATATTTGGAATGGGAATCACAAAATGAACGCGTTCGACGTTAGCTTACCTCAGTAAATTGAATGGCAGTTTTATGTTCTTATCTGAACGCGTTCTCGGAATGGCAAAATATAATATTATTGAATGTGAATAATATTTCCCATGTGATATAAGGTGCATCTTATAATTAAATGGTATTGGACATTTATTATATGAGTTATTATGTATGCAAATTTGCCTTTATATGTATTTCTTGCATGATTTTCACAGTAAATGGAATGGCACAACACGCGGGGAGCAGAGTATGCCATTTAATGAGTCGAATATTCAGTAAACCCGTTAGACAAACTGATGACAATTACATTCGCCATGAATATGGTATCTACGCCATCGACGATCTTCTTACTGCAGAGGATCCTTCAAATCTTTTCTTCAACACTTATCCAATTTCAGTCGCATTTTAGCAAAATGTTACTTCTCACTCCTAAAACACATCCCTCTGTTGTTTATCCGTAACATATTTAAAATGTGGGCTATATCCTCCAACATATATTATTTTGGTTCCATCCAAGACCTTCTCCTCTATATAATTGATTATATTGTCCGTGTCGGTATCCATATCTGACTAGTTGAGAGTAATCCTAAATGATACTTGAAACGGAATCTTGAATTTTATCTTGAAATTTTTATTAAATAAATGCTTGACAAATTATTACATTTTCTTATCAACCTTGGTTTTACAAATAATAATTTTATGAAAGGTATTTACTTATACACCCCCACCTTATTTGATAGTTTATGAAAACAATGTACCCTTCTTTTACCTAATAATAAATACCTCATCCATACGGTCGATTTTTGTCGAAACATACTACACAAATTGATCGAAATAATCTTTCTTTTCCGTTTCTAGCATAAGTAATGCGTAATGTGGAACTAAAAAATTCATAACATTTTACGAGAGTGTCAAATAAAATTTATAATTACAGAGTCAATACAAACATGTATTTAGTTTTTCCATAGTATAAAAAATATTCTAGGCTATTATGTATTACAAAGATATTTCATGTATTACAAATATATATCATGTATTACAAAGATATTTCATGTATTACAAATATATATCATGTATTACAAAGATATTTCATGTATTACAAATGCTTGTTATCTTTTATATTTAACTGCACAAAAATCCTATTTGAAAAAATAACGTGCTTGTTAAAATAATTAATTTGTTTTATTAAAGTCCTTTCTTATACTAGTTACACGTTTTGTATCTGTTCGCTTCGTGATTCGTGCAGTATTTTATTATTAAAAATGTCAAAAGTTTTTAAAATTACGCATGATAATGTTAATGTTTTGATCCTGTTGACTTTGGAGGACACTCTGGAAAGTTATGTTAAGAAAGGTAATATTCAATGTTTATGGAATTTAGTATACTTTTATTGTAATATTATTTGTTATAACATTATGTACTTACAGAATAAACTACTATAGACAGCTGTAGACTCATAATGTATAGACTGACTACAGTACTTTTTGACTCTTGCTGTAGTGCTAATAATTTATATTGAGTAATACAAACTTTTTTTTATATATCATGAAGTAATTGAATAATACATTTTCATTATTATCTTTAAATATTGATAAAGTTATTAGGGAATTAGAATATAGTTTTACTTAAAAATATAATTATTGTGCTGGTAGAATAGAATATGTACTGACAATATATAAATTGGCTTATAATATCTGAGAATCAAAATATAGGTATGATTTAAGAATGTTCATCACTACATGTAAGTTATAAACCAGCACGTACAAATATTTTTATATAACAGTTAAGCCAGCATTTACAATTTTATATGATTTTATAATAAGTATCATTTTAATTATGCTGGTAGAATAGAATATATGGCATGCTGACTTTCAGTGGTGGAAATAAGCACTGGTCTGGTGGTCCTGGACCAGTAAAATATCTGCCAGACCAGTACAATTGATGGCTACTGGTCTGCCTCTGGTAGAAACATTTTTAATATAAAGTACTTGACAATAAAATCTGTATTTTATACTTTTGAAAAAAAACTTTTTATGGTAGTCAAATAAACTTTTATCTTAGACCAGTAAAAATTTTGAAGGACCAGTATTGGCAGTAAAAAAAATGTTGGACCAGTGCTAATAAAATACTTATTTCCACCCCTGACTTATAACATCTCATAATCAAAATTTAGATATTAATTAAGAATGTTGATTGCAAAATGCCAGAGAACCATCATATACAAAAAAATTATATGCTGGTTGAGCCAGCATTTACAATCTTATATGATTTTACTTTAATTCATATTTAGTTTTACTTGATTTTTTTTATTATTGTGCTGGTAGCATAGAATATAGGTAGGATTTAAGAATGTTTATCTCTAAATGTCAGAGAGCCAGCTTGTAAAAATATTTTTATATATCAATTGAGCCAGCATTTACAATTTTATATGATTTTATAATAATTATCATTTTAATTTGATTAGCACAGTTTTACTTAAAAATTTAATTATTATGCAGGTAGAATAGAATATATGGCATGCTGACTATATATATATTAAATGGCTTTCAGTGGTGGAAATTAGCACTGGTCTGGTGGTTCTGGACCAGTAAAATACCTGCCAGACCAGTACAATTTATGGCTACTGGTCTGGTAGAACCAGTAAAAATTATGAATAAGAATTTTAATAAAAAGTACCTGACAATAAAATCTGTATTTTATACTTTATAAAAAATACTTTTTTATGATAGTCAATAAACTTTTAGCTTAGACCAGTAAAATGTGGCAGGACCAGTAAAAAAATATGTTGGACCAGTGCTAACAAAATCTTAGTACACCTATTTCATATAAACTATTCAATTATATATTTATAATTGTGCATTATATCTATGTTTATGTTTTATCAAATCTTTTTGTTTACTTAGGATTTAATACTAGATAGTACTTGATAGTGACCAATAGACTGAAAGTTGTTTTTAAATGTAGCTGTACTTTTTTTATTATATTATTACACCTATATTATAAATTATCATAAATATTGTACTTTACAATAAAAACTGTATTTTATACTTTTGAAATTTTTTTTATGATTGTCAATTACCTTTTGTCTCAGACCAATAAAAATTTGGCCAGTCCAGTAAAAATGTGGCAGGACCTGACCAGTAAAAAAATATGTTGGACCAGTGCTAACAAAATCCTTATTTCCACCCCTGGCTTATAACATCTCATAATAAAACTTTAGGATGCTTTATATTAATATAAATTACATAATTATAAATTTCTGACAAGGAAATTGGTAATCAGGTGGTATTAAAATTTGCATTCCAAATTGTTTAATATGAAAATTAAATAGTGTACACTAGTGGTCCTCCACTAGATTGTAGGTCAAAATTGACTTGGGTTTGAGACCAAGTCATACCATCTCCCTAATACAAAATGTAGGTATGATTCATTGCTAGTATGTACCAAACTTGCACACAAAATATATATTAAATTATATAATTAATTATTTCACTGCAAATTATATTGGCTTAATATATTCATGAAATACATTATTATGAAATGGCTGATATTCAGCCACATTATCTGATTTTGGCTAGATGCCCAACATTTTTGTTTCTGTTAATTTCATTATGTAAAATTATAATAAAAAATTATATACTTTGTGCAATTGCATTTTGTACAGTTCTTGTATAAGGTAATTCCCAGCCTTTTGGATGCATTCTTAGATATAAAATACTAACATTTTCAGTATTATGCACTTATTTAGGGGTAGGTTGCTTGCCTTGCCATGACTTGCACATCTGAAAATGTGTTTATACCTGTATATAAAACTGGATCATATTTGAAAGAATGAATTTTATCTACATTGTACCTACTTAATATGTCAGACATAGCTTCTTTTTTTGAATAATTAGGTTTGGGGAGAAAAGCACTCTTGTTTATAACAATTTGTTAATAAAATGGGTAGATCAGTACAGCTATAAGGGAATGGTAAAATAAAATAACATTATTTTCTATTAAAAATGTATTTTTGATGTGGTAGCATTGTAATGAACAAAAAGCATTAATAAGTCAGGCAACTTTTTGATCAGGTAGAGTGGTCTCCCTAAATAGTACAATTATCTATAAATGTTAATTGAAAAAATTTGATGCACTTTTTACTGAAGACTTGACTGTATCATATATGTATACACTAGTGAAACAATTCCTTTTTTTACATCATTTTCCTTATAAAATTGTTGGACTTATATTTAAATTTATGTATGTAATATGGTATTTATATAATAATAAATGACAGTATGCAAATTCCAACGGTTTGTGAACTGTCCAGACAGAAAGTGAACATTTAAACAGTCTGAAACTGTTGGGTATTAAAAGTTAAAATAATATTTATTTTATATGGAGTTTAGAATAAAAAATATTAATATTAAAGTTTTTCAAAGCATTAATGGAGAAAATACAATGCTTTTCAATTATTATTAAGTATAAAAATGTTATAATTAAATAAATAATTTATTGTTGTCTGCATTTAAAAATTATTTAAAATGCTGACAGTGCCATATCAGCATGTATATTTTATATTAAATTATGTTATTATATTTAACTTATATTAATATGATTTTTATTTTAAAATATTTGTATATGCCATTTACAATTTATGATTTTATAGAAATTATCATTTTAGTTTAATAAGCATTTAGCATTTCAAAATTTTAATTATTATGTATGTTAGAATATATGCTGACAACATGTTAAATGGCTTATAACATCTCTCAGGATCAAAATATAGGTATAATTTATGAATCACTAAATTTGAGGAACATTTTTATTATCACTATAATTATAAGCTTTTTCACATTATTTTTATTTAATTTTGTAGTTGGTGCCAAATTGGGTGTGCTCTGTAGGCAACTCATTTTTTCTGATTGTGAAATTGATGACATCTGTCTATTACGAGCGCTTGACAGTGGAACAACATTGGAGATCACTGGTAAGTTATTCTGAGAATGTGTTTTTGTTTATAGCTCATTGCTTTTAATTTAAAATTGTGCTTTACAGTTTCTGCTGATCAAGATGCAATGCCCACTACCTACTCCTACTTAGCTGATATGAATGGCAGTATTTCACCAGCTATATCATCCTTAACTGCATATCCACCTCCGATGTCAGCCTCTTCTCCTATCGCAGTCCCAGTGAGGAAACATGCTATCTTATTGCATGACATGGCACAGTCTTTTACTTCGGAGGTATGTACATAAATTGTGTTTATTTATCATTTATGAAGGATGAGTTAGTACACGTCTGTCACTAAATAGACAAACCCTTCATACATGGACATATTTTGTAGGGTTTGCTACGTGGAGGGGGTGTTGTAATTACTCCCCCTGGAAAAAAAACCTTCCTAGAATCCGATAAGCCTGAAATTGTGTATATAGATGTCTTCTAAAGACTTGTGGAGCTATTTTATTTTCCAAAAATTTAATTTATTTTTGTATCATTTTTATAACTTGATAATGTCAAAAACTTTAGTTAGGAAAAAATAACCATAATTTATATAAATCAATATATTGACTCATTTATGCTATAATTTACGGTTAACTTATTTTTTCCATCAATGTTGCAAGTTTTAGAATATCATCAGCAAGTATGAATGTAAAAATATTCGAAATTGTATTTGTTATATTTTTTAATATTTTAGCCACTCCAATTACTAATGGTTAACCATTTTTTCATTTATTATTATATTTCATATCTACTTTTGATTATTATGATGAGTGGTATTATTTTGAGGTCGGTTTTTATATAAAAAATTATATATTTAATAGTGTAAAATAAATGTTTGATTCTATTTACGGTTACTTTGTTTATATATATAACTTTAAATATATTTTATGGAAAGATAAATGAAAAATATCAGTTATCTCTGTGTTAAATAGTATATTAACAAAACATTTCTTGGTTAAATCATTTTTTAACAATATATTTATCTATTTTTTCTCCCAGCCCCCATTAAAGAAGCAGCGTCAAGTGGCCCCTTCCTTTCCGTCTGTTATGTCACCGGCGACATCGGCTTCTACTGCTCTCACAATTTCTGTGATCGAGCCTACTGGCAACCTGTCTGCCTCGCCGTCAGTCAACATTTCTGCCTCTCCCTCATTCAACTCTGCCCCGTTATCAACTATTTCTAACAATGTGCCGTTCGAACTTCAGGTATGCCATTGTGGTTTTTCAACTAAAAATGTCGCACACATGAACCGCCACCTGAGCAGTAATGACGGTTGCTATCTTTTATGTATTACTTGTCGAGGTATCTTTAGTACTTGTCGTGGTCTCTTAAATCACAAATGTTTAACAAAATCGCAGGTAGACATTACTGTTACACCAGAAAACCTGCCAGATTTGCAAGTTGCAAGTGTTAATTTTGATTCGATAGCTGCTTTAGCATTAAAATCTCGCGGACAATTTAGAATGCCAGCCACAACAACTGATGCAATTTTTAAAATTTTTTCTAATGTGCTTGAAGACATCCGACCGATGGTTAAGGATGAGACACTAACCAAATTTGATCAGCTCTACTGTGAGATGAGTAGCTTGGCTGAAACCCACAAGCGGGTCAAATTTCTTTCAGAAAAATATCCATATTTCTTACCAGAAAAAATAGCATCCGACGATGTGACAGGATATTTTTTTAAATTAACGGACATACTGAACTTCTTAATTAATATTCCTTACGTAAAGCATGAACTAACAAAGAACACGGTGTCTGCTGCAGGCTATATGGGAGATATTGCGGATGGCACTAACATTGATCGTAGAGTGAACACTCATTTCTTTACTCTTTACTGTGATGATATTGAAGTTGTAAATCCAATCGGGAAACAAAGAAAGAAACACAAATTAACAGTTTTCTATTTGCAGCCTCTCTTCATACAGCCAAATTTAAGATCAAAATTGATAACGATGTATCCAGTTGCTGTTGTTCTGTCAAGGTTTTTTCGCAAGGATCCAGCATCTGCATATGCAATCGTTTTGAACGACTTCGTTAAAACATTGAATCAATTGTCAACAACGGGAATTAAAATTTCATCTCAAGGCAAAAGCGATACCCATTTTTTCAGTTGGCTGCTTTTATGGGGGATTCGCTAGCTTCCAACCACATTGCAGGATTCAACGCATGTTTTGCTCCAAATGTTGTCCGGTGCTGCAGATCGTGCATGGTAGTTACAAAAGACATGCCCACTATTGTAGATGTTGATGCCTGCACTACGCGCTCTCCTGAGTGCCACGAACAACATTTGCGCATGATTGAGTCTGTAAAGACAAAACGCGGCAAAAAATATTGGTCCCGACATAATGGTGTCAAATTTCGTAGTTCTTTGTTAGATATACAACATTTTGAAATTGATCAATTTCTGCATGATCCGATGCACCTGTTTACTGAGGGAGTAATCCCACATCAACTACAATTGTTTATTTTTTTCCATGTGGCTAAGAATTCTTTCTCACTACATGAGCTAAATGACTTCATCGCAGCCTTCCCATACTCCATATCCGACAAAAGGGACAGGCCAAATATTATTCCTGACACTTGCAATATCTCAACAAGTCAGACGTCATCCCAAGTCAGAGTGCTGATACGAGTTATCCCCTTTTTCATCGCGCAATTTATCGACAATTCTGATCCTCACTGGGCCACCCTTCAACTATTGCTGGAATTATTTTCTCTTTCAATTTCTCCAGTAGCCAACGGAAATACAGTGTCTTCTCTGAAACTTGTATCTGCCAAGCAAAATCTTAATTTTGTTCAGTTGTATCCAGGCCAGTATATCACAAAATACCATTTTCTTCTTCATTTGTCAGATCAGTGCGCCAAGTTTGGACCTCTCAAAAATCACTCATGCATGGCCTATGAGGCAAAACACCAGGTTATAAAAAATGTGAAGTGGTCCAACTTCAAGAACATTACTCTCTCTGTTGCACAATTTTTGCGATGGAACACAATCAGTTCGTGTATTAGTGACAAAGGTTATTTCTTGAATGAACCGTTTGCTCATCGACAATTCATCAATAAAAAGAAATCTGCAGCCGAAGTGAATTCTGTGTTGTATGCCGTTGGCGATGTCATTTGCATTCCAGACATTGATGCAAATACCTACTCATTTTTTGAAATTTGCCAACTCGATCTAGTCCATTCGTATGTTACAGCCTACCTGAAACCAATGGAGGTTCTTGAGTCAGCCTTGCATAGGTTAATTATTCAAGTAAAACGTTCTGACAGACCTGCAATTCATCGAACCCTTCACACATTACTTTTTCCGTGGCCTGTAACTAAACATATCGTTTCTTCTAGTGTGTTCGAGTTGGTTTTGCGCTGCAAGCATTCCGCAAATGTTCGATATATATAACTTATTTTTCACGAAGTCTTATTCCATGCTGCAAGCATTTCGCGAATGTTCATTTTGTTTTACTTGTCACTTGTTTTAACTTGTTTTCCCCATTCCCCAGAGAACGCGAATACGGCCCTTCTCAGGGCCACCACTTATTGATTGATAACTGACCATTTTTATGGCCTCCTCATTGTCACGACACTGAGAAAAATTAACTATATTTATATTGTTGTAAAAATTATGAATAATGTATTTATAATGAATATATGTGTGTGTAAAGAAGTTAGTTATACATCTTAAATATGTCATATTGTTTTCTATTGTTTTTGTAATTCCATAATTATTCAATACATAAAAAGAAAATGTATTACACAAGTTACCTAATATGCTTTTTTATTTTTATGCAGTTTTCTTGTGAATCCGAAAACTACCTTACGGGAAGGAAAGCTTTGGGCAGCAGAACAATGAAAGATCTTGTTACGGAACTTTCAAGTTGGGTCGCCAAGCAAACTTTACCAGGTTCGTGTCCAGAAAGGAAACGCTTTTTTCGTACACTTGGAAAAGATATCCTCGAAAGGTACCCGAAGTGTACCTTCGACTCTGAGGATTCCAGAAATGGAGTGGTAAGTAATAATTATATAATTTTTTTCAAACTATATTTCCATTTTAATTCCCGTGTAATAAAACTTGTTTATTGTTATTTTATTCAATATATATTATAAATTCAAAATTTGCATATAAGTAATATAAGTTTGGAAATTATACTTTTGTAATTTGGAAATTGTACTGTTAAATATCTGTTTAATCAAGTGTTTGCGGCGCGTTAGTTAGTTAGTTTTATTCTGAGTCCGCATTTTTATCGATTTATAATTGTCTATTTTCATTACTTTTATTTCAGGCCTCTTTTATCAAGCGTGTTGCAAATGTGCTCCGAAAAAGACGCTTTCACCAGGCCAAGAACATGTCGTTAGAGAAGGCCAACAGGACAATAGATGTGGTCGATAGTTTGATGGACATTTCTGTTATTGGAGATATAGAGGTGTGTGTAAATAATTTTTTTGAAAATTTATCTTTTTAGACTATAAGGTGAAGTTGTGTTAAGACGTTAGACCTAAAGTGAAGTGTTCATTAAATTTGTTTTTATATTCGTGTTAACGCAATTCATTTAATTTAGCTCATCTTTGTTGCTAAATAGAAGACAGATAAATATCGCTTAATTAGATAATGAATTATGTATGTCATATATAATGAGTAGCCATAAACGACTACACTATAATAAAGTGAATTGAATGAGAATATTTTTACGCTGGTAGGTCAATTTAACCCACCCCTGCGGCTTAATAGTTTTCCAAAAACTCCAGATACTGATATATTGTTATTCTCATAGCTGTGATATCCTTACATTGGTGTAATACAATTCAAGGATGTTCAATTAACCCTGTTCGTATCATTTTAATTATAGTTACATCATTGTATTTAAAGTGACAAAAGTACCAAGTAAAGTAAATTGTGCAGTGATTAAAAAAATATATGTATATTCAATATTATATAAATTTAAAAGGAAAGATAATTGGATTGTTTTCTATATGATATGAAAATTAGAGTAACTTCTATAAATTATAAATTCTATGAATAGAGAATGATTGTTATTATTTTCAAAGGACATGGTACTTTTGTTACAAGAAATTTGTTCTGGGGTTCATGTGTAAAGCGCATGCCCTGTTTATGCGATATGCATTAAATTTTGTTTATTTATGCTATGTCTTTATAAATTGAGAAACATTGTACATAGTATTCTTTTTGTCTCTATACAGGCTGAGCAAAAGCGACGCACGATTGATTGTGATCATTTGCGGCTGTTAGTGGCTCAACTCAAACATAACTTGCCATATGAGTCGTACGAACAACACCTGCAATATCCAGTCATAGTAAGTAGTATTTTTGCGTGACCATACATTTAATGATTATCCCAAATAAATAATTATTATATATACTGTATTAGTATATAATATACTTATATAGAACTTATTGTCAACATTTTCAAATATACAGTTGAATTTTGATTATATATGTGAACCGACGATTGCTTTTATATTATATTAATAGATTGCTTTATTACAGTTTGATGGCATTAGCACGTCCAATTTATATTAAAATCTGTAGATTCGTATGTAGACATTAAAATCACCAAGGGGTTAAACTGATCCACAAGTTTTTTATCGTTTACTGCTCAAAATCTACTAAATATGTTGATATATTTATAATAGTCCTGAAAAATGAAACCATTGTGTATTCAATTTATTGAGAATATTCTACTCCATATTCTAAATACTGTTGGGTCCATTCTCCCCCATCTGGCTAAATAGGCTTCCAAAGCCGTTTGGTGGGGTTAATTAGATTGAAAACAATATAATTTATTTAAACCACTATTAATAATGTCTTTGCAGCTTCTCGACGAGTTTCTGCGACTAAACATAGTCGATTTGGTCACAGCTTTTGAGAGGGTTGAAGAGCTGCAAAGAAAGCTTCCCCTGTCTCACAAAACCGTGTGGGCAACCTTCGTGGACTTCCACAAAAAAACTACCAGAGGGGCACGGTGTCCTATTGTTTTTGATGACGTAAGTGACTAACATTTATATTTTCACAAACATGTTTTGCATTTTTGTGCTGAATTTTTATACACTTGTTTTTAATCAAATTCCAAACCATTACTATGTGTAAAAATTATATTGACTAACAAGTTTAAATTTATATACCTGATTTTTTAATGACTTATACACATTTATATTAGTCATCATTTTATTAATAAAACCTACATATTTAAATATAATAATTTGTATGTTGAATTTATTATATAACACTATAGAAGCACCTAGGGGGTGGGTCAAATTGACCTACCGATGTTACTAGGGCGATTAGTCTGAAATCTTCAATACCTGTTTAATTTGATGGCTTACTATATGACTCAAAATGAGCTTAAATTGTCCTTTTTAAAACAATTATTGAATTTTGTCTATCAATAAGAATTTGTCCTTTTAGGCTGAAACTCTCGTTGATCACTCATATCATGTCAAAATATATAAGGCTAAAACTGCTTTTTTCAACCCCCCCCCGTCTCGTTTAATGTATTATAATTAGAACATATTGACCATTAGCATATAAATTTAATATATTTTAAATACAATGAAGCATATATGTGTAGTCGTCTATTTTAAAATAACTTTTTTCATTAATATTATAGAATTGAATTGTGGGTATTTTAATTTCTAATTTAATAATTCAAATATATACTTATGTTCCGTATTTTATCGTTTCGTCAAAAGATTTGTTTGTTGTTTTGTTTCCATTATTTTCCATTCCAACACCCGCTGTTAGCCAGCTGCATATTTCTCCCCCTTTTTAGGAAGATATGATTCCATCGCCGGGTCCACGGCTGCGTGTCAAGGACACCACATTTGCAATCGAGGGGACACGATTGTTGAAGGAGAATTTCTCGACCACTGATGCCCTCTCCTCGTGCTCCTGGCAGTGTACTATGTGTTAGACCTGTCCTACCCTAAGGATTACGGCAGTCTGTTGGGACTGCTTCAACATTTTATTCTGAAAGAAGACTATTTATATGCCAATACTTCGTGGAAGAAACTTATTTCGCATATAAATTAACTTTCTGTATATACCATGCATGTTCTTCTACTTACTACTTATATAGTAGTAAATAAATTAAATTGGATCCTACAAATGTCGTTATATATGTTTCCCATTCCATATATTGGAATTCCATTTGAACGCGTTCTGGTAAAACTGCCTTTTTAGACATCCTATATAGTAATGTTTCGCTCGCGTTCATTTAAACCCCTACAAGGAATGGCAACTTTTATTGGAGAAAATGCACTATTTTCTTACATTCTTTTTAAGGTCTATTTTGTATGGGATAAAATGATGCATAATTTATTTTATGGTTGCCATTCCTCATAAGGCTTAAATGAACGCGAGCGAAACTCCCATGGCGTTTTTTAAAATGTATAAGGCCATATTTTAAATCCTGTAAAACACGTTGAGTTACGTTGCCTTATTATTGACGTTAAATCAATAAAGAAGTATAATTATATTAAAAAAATTATCATTAAATTAGAACAATTGTTAGATAAATAGATATGTAATGTCAGGCAAGTGTATATGAATTCGAACATAACAAATGTATACCAACCACAATATACTAAGCCCTTATATAACAAAATTAAAATCATTGCGATAATGAATCGCAACACCGTATTTATAATAAGAATTCTTATGCCTCACGTATATAACATATAACTTTATAATGCTATATTACCGAAATATGTATGAATATGAATACCGTCACTAAGTCCTAGATAGTGACATTGACAAAGCAAATTACTCCATTAATGTGAATACTTCGTATGTATTACAATACATTTGGCAAATGAAAATAAATAGCATAACTGTATAATTTATATAAAAATGAAACATTATATATCGTTAAAATAAAATTTAAAAAAAACGTTTTTTGCAACTAAATCATAAAAATGCCTATTGTTAGTAAGACATATGTAATATTGTTTTAACATCCTCATTATATGTAATTTACATGTACATAATATAAATATATATATTGGTACCTACGGCTGTGGCATTTGACGTAAACACATATACATATATATAGCCGTCACATATCATTGCAATTGGTATAAACTTTCTCACTTAGTAAAATTGTAATATTTTTAACTAGTGTGACAGAGGGTTAACCTATAATCGCTGTATACTAACTATAATACTCTAAAATATACTCATTTTTATTATATGGCCTACTTACATTACAACTAACACTAACGTATTGATTATTACGTAGGATTAAATTGGTTGTGTTAAGCATTCTTAAGATTAATAACATTCAATACTGCTTCAAAAAGCACTGCAGTCTATGATGAATGAAAAGATGTAAGCAGTAATTAAAGAAATTCATAGTACTACACTATAACATATTTAACGATTAAAATTCTTTGCTTAATTTTTCATAACTAATTCATTGATTGTTTAACATATTTCAGTAATATAATTTAATTATTATTACTGAATTTTTATGACATCATTTATTAAATTTTAAATCATAATACAACAATGGGTAGTTTTGCGTTTATTATAAATCGTTTATAATATATTTCTTATTCATTTGTTTTTAAATCTATTTCAAATTAGTATATAATTTTTTTAAAATCTGAAACAAGGAAGTTGAACTTGGTTAATGTTTACATTGAAAATGTAATGACAGTATTAAATGCATTTATATAACTAATGTACAATAACATTAATTTATCAATGTATCATTTCAATGGTAATATCTATAATATGATAACAATTTTTAAAGTGCGTGTCCACAATTTCAGCTAAAGAAAGAGAATTCATGAATATTTCGGGAAGAAAGCAAGGTTGCCAATTTTAAAAAATGACCCGTATTTTATTAAACATACCCAATATATTTGAAGACTGAGACAATTGAAATGTTATATATTAAATACATACAAAATACTACAAAAACGCTTATCCAAATTCTGTGTTGTGGCATGATTTAATTGACGTGCACTTACTGTACCAGTTTATTAAATCATGTAAAAAGCTCAATCATAATGAAAAAATATTGCTTACCAGACTATTAATATTTAAAAAGGATATATATATTCTATCTCGCTTCTCATGCTCAATATAAATTATACTGAAATTATTTTATGATCCTTTTGTCAACTGAAGAATATATCTCCATTAGAAAATAAATTTTAACGTATGGGGTCACACCAAAATAATCTAAATAAATTTATATTGTTATATTAAAAAAATTAAATCAATAAATTTGTAAAATATGCAAGGAACTTTTCTTGACGTAATTTATTTAAGGGGTTACTTAATTATGTTTGATACTAACTGTTAACCACAACTAAAATAATTATTTTTAACTGAAAAAAATTGAAAAATAGTTTTTATTAATTTTACTTTAAAAACACAGCTAGAACTAGAAACAGTCAATTTTGTAGAGCGAATTGAAGACATAGAACGTAGTATAATAATTTTTAAAATATTCTAAAAATATTTCTATAACTTAAATATAACTTTAAAATATCTTAAATTTAAATATGAATGACTTACTATAATATTTTTAAATTATTTAAAGAGATGTTATAAAAGGTGCGGAAATCCGCAAGTTAATATTAATTAAAATTAACATTATAGAATAACCAACTTGTTCTTTAACATATTTTGTTGGATGAGAGCCTGAAAGTACATGGTTTTAACTGGCTGCATCTGTTGTTGTTTTTGTTATATTATACTAATTATTTATAATATTATAATACCTATTGTATATATATTTAATTATATATGACATTATTTATACTATTATACAATTTATACATATTATTATAGTAGTTATTAAACTACTATTGTTAACAATTGTATTATATCTTCATACTAATTTATTTGAAATAATTGAGAAAATGGAGGGAACACACTATTTTGTGTTATTTGAAGATGTAATTTTTAACTTTTTAATTGTTAGGCATTTTTTTATAGACAATTATTATTTAATTTCTAATGTAATTAATCAATCTTAATTGATAATAATCTTAATTGCTAATGATCTTAATTGCTAGTGATATTAATTGCTAGTGATCTTAATTGCTAGTGATCTTAATTACTAGTGATCTTAATTGCTAGTGATCTTAATTGCTAGTGATCTTAATTGCTAGTGATCTTAATTGCTAGTGATCTTAATTGCTAGTGATCTTAA
>JAUZND010017919.1:0-26587 GCA_034780555.1 Coelogynopora nodosa | reverse complement strand
TTGGCTCGAGTATATTAAGCGTGGTACTATGAGTTGTTCGAAAATTCTATGTAGTTCACTTTTGCCGATACCTCTACGTACTGGATAAAATTCTTAGCGTCATGCGATATGCGAAAACGGTTCAGAAGGTATTCAAAGATGTTAAGTCACCAATGACGATTTTAATTTTTTTCATGCTAACATGTTTATAAATGCCTAAATGAGCTGATTTTTGATTTTGAGACACTTCTATAAAACCATTTCAGATTTTGAGTAGGTGGATCGGTCTATTCAAGCTCCCCCCCCTAATTGAAAATATACTTTCTGTAAAACAATGATGTGTATAGATACCTATTTATAGCGTTCATTAATATATGATCTTACAAAGATGGGAGCCGAAATGCTACTGAAATTTAGGAACAAATTATATATATACTTAATTCATCGTAGGCGGATTTAACTGAGGACGACTAAAGAGTTGATCTCAGAAAACCAAAGCTTTCATGTTTGATGTGTTTCAAGGAATATTAAAATGAAAATAAAAGTGATTTCGAGAATTTGTACAAATCCTGCTGGAATAACATTATGATATTCCAAAAACCTCCCATACAATAAGTTCTGATATTATCCAAATCATTAAGAGACAGTAATTAATCTTTATTGCAATAATCATCACATACTAAGAATACAAACAATAAAATATAGAAATCCAATCTTAACAATTCAAAAGTATTTACGGTACAATTATCGCTATCTGTAACTGCAGTCAGCATCACATAGGAATCACTCATAACAGATCTCCAGGGCAAGTCGGCGCTCCTTATCCAACTCCTTGATGTTAATATCGATTTGATTGAGCAGGAAGGCGTCCAACTCGAGGTCGGCCACAATCCTGAGCCGCGTGTTGCCACCACTGTTCTCCTCCCTGACCGCGGCGGCTGCAGGCGTCGGCGGCGGCTGGATGGTGGTTGTCAATGGCGACAAGTCGGTAGCGGCGGCTGCTGCAGTAGATGAGGCGGTGGTGATCTTGACGGGGAAACTGAAGACCATCCCCTCGGGTACCTGATAGCTGCCGTCGCTAACAACTGCCATTGACGACCAGCCCTCCTGACCAGGTTAATATATTGTATATATATACTGTATATATCAATTGCACAGCTGTTAGATATGTGCCTGATTCTTAACCCTTTGTACGTGAAGGGGGTGTGCCAATTTGTTTCAAATAAATAAGTTTTTGATTGAACTATATGATGTATGACTCTGATTTTTTTACTCAGTGGCTAAAAGACTTTTATCTAACTAAAAAATATAACAAATATAATTTCGAATATTTTTACATACTACAAGAAAAAATGGTGTTATTATTGAACTATTTTATACCACGGTTTTCATACTTGCCAATAATATTAGGGGCTAAAACTTGCAACATTAATAGAAAATATAAGTTTATCGTACATTATATACGTACATATAACTTAAATAATGAAATTATATATTAAAATAACCAGCAATGTTAAATAATACTCAAATAGCTTTTATACTACTTATAGCTTATTTAAATAAGTACTATAATTTTAAAATATATCAAACAAAGTTGTATCTTGTGATTTGGAATCAGATTCAAAGAGAATCAAGTCAAATGATTGCAATTGGCCAAAAGTTATAGCATATTTGGTCATTTCTCCATAGTTTTCCTAACTGAAGTTTATGACGTAATCAGGTTATAAAAATGATACTAATTAGTAAAAAATAAATCAAATAAAATTAACTAAACAAGTCTTTAGAAGGTATCTGTATACAATTTTAGCTTAATTGGATAATAGGAAGTTTATTTTTCCAAGGGGGGATAAAATACCCCCTACTCCACGTAGCAAACCCTACAAAGTATGTCTTCGTACGAAGGGTTAAAGTACTTTTCATTCAATACAATTCCGTACAATAAGCTGGAGTAAATAATTACGTAATAGTAACATTTAAATAAATAATTAAATTCGTTTGTGTCGAAAGCAATGTCAAAATCTATTGGACCAAAACTTTTATTGGTGAACGTATTTGCGCACTTTCTGCAAAACTATTTTTGGCGCTTATTGATAACTTCGAGATGAGTAATGATCAAAAATATGCTAAAAGCAAAACTTATCAGTGTTTAATTTCCCACTACTATCTAAGGCGTTGTAATTGGCGCAGCTAAGTGGCTGAATAGACAACAGCTTACCTGCAAAAGTCTGATTAGAAAACAAATGTTACAATACTTAGAAACTGTTACAATTTACATTATAAAAGTTTGTATACGCGTATTTCCCAGATATTTTGTGGATATTATTCCTAATAAATTATGAAATATTCATACAAAAAGAAAATCTATAATAGTGTATAGGTATGTAATAAGAATTGATGGAAATAAGGATATTTTTTGGTGATGACAATATCTTCGTCAGAGTAAGGAGAAAGTATTTAGTTGTATATTACATAGATAATTTAATAAATAAAATATATATATATTGAAAGATATATTATATTTAATCTTTTAAATATCAGAAATATAATCTATATTATATAAAAATGATTATATTTATTACGTTATCCATTTATTGTAAACCTATTGATTTTCTCCCAAATCTGATAAAGGTAAGATCATCACCATATGTATATATATTTGTGTGTAGAAATCTGCAGATAACACGCATCGACTACTGTTAAAAGAAATATTTAATAAAAAATATATAATTCTTGCAAATACGATGCAACCTTCATTTTTGAAACCAGAGTAGCTGTTAAATTTAACATTATCGAATTGAATTTATTTAATTATCCATTTGATATATTTCGTTTTCTGTACTAAAACCACAAACCAATTTTGTGTCTTAACACACAAAACGCGGACTCTAATTTTCAAGTTAAAAATCGGCGTTAACATGTGTTTTAATATATATACCTATGTAATTGGCTTACAAATACACGTTTTAGAACTGAAACATACGATCTTCACACATACCTCGGGTGTTCCAAACCACAGGTCTCTCAGATGGTCCCCCAGTGCCTTGCCCGCTGCCATCCTCTGTCCACAACTGGTCCGCCCACCGGTCAGCTGATGCACAACCTCCTTGGGGAAGTCATAGTCGAGCCAGGTGTCCTCGCGGATTGTGTCGGCGACCAGGATCTTCTCCTCGTCCCCTTTGGGGGGGTAGGCCCAGGCCTGCCGGGCATCGGGGCGCAGGGAGGGGCCTCGGTTGCCCCACACTGTGCAGCCGAACACACGGTCGCACGACACGCCCAGTCGGGCGGCTAGCTGTCGGTTCGGTGTTTTACACGTATTATTGAGTATACTACTCGAGTTCGCTGCAGTAGTATAATTATACAGTTTAGTAAATCATTTAAAGTACAATATATTTAGATATTAAATCTAATTTTTTGTTTCTTTTCTGTTAAACTCTAAAATGTTGTCTGCACTATTTTAACACAAGAATGACTTCCGTAGAGAGAGAAGTGAGTACGGTTAAAATAATAGTAACGTACATAGTATTCGTACCCTGGAAAACAGGCCAAAGTTACTCGTTTTCGTCAGTCGGCTAAACAATGTCATCGCAGTAAGGAACATTGTCAACAACAGATGATTTACTTCCTCCGACTTAGCAACCAGGCTTGAGATGTGCATGACTATCGCTGGAATTGCTAACTGCATCTAGGAACCTTGTTCCTCAATACAATGTTCCTTTCCAGATATGTATCCCATCCTGACGTCGTTGTTCTCAAGGGATGTGGCAACACGACAGGGATACTTATCGCAGGAATTGAATATTAGTCCAGTTTTCAGTGGGTATATCATAGTAAATAAAACACATTCTATTTAATTCTTTAACATCACCTCCAAACAAATCCAAAATAGAAATAAAAAAGAGCTAGAAATTAGAAACAGAACCAGAACAGAAACAGAAACCAGAACCAGCGACTGTCAAATAAGATTAAAAAAAAAACCAGGATGGTTTAAAGGGTTAATGACTAAACTCCAAAAAGGTCAAAGAAAAGGAGTGAATTATCATCTAGCTTACCCTAAATAATATTTTAAAAGATGTATTCAATCCAAACATAGCTTGTACTCTATGTAAAACAGGTCTGAGTGATAAGATGTCAAGTCAAACCTGTGTATTTAAAAGACAGTCCGTCAAATCCAAAAATGCAGAGAACCCCATGACAACGTTTAATTAGACTAAAAAATTACAAATTAAACGTTTAAGAATTATCAAAAAACAGCATCTAGAATTTGTTGAATAATGGCTGAATTTTCGAAACAGTTTGAAAGGCATGCTTAAAATTAATTAGTGGAAGAGATAATTTCTATAAAATTTTATTATCATCAGAAACAGTATCGTTCAGAGTTCTCCGTGCTGTCAGATATGTTTTCGCAATATATTTAAGAACATTTATTTATTGACTATTTATTCTAATATTGTGCTTTCTTCAACCACACCACACTTCTTCTATAATTGAGTCAGTGGATTTTGTTCATATGGCTAGATTTAACGTAGGCCTACATTTTCTATTCCATGCCATTACAACCACTTAGAAGCGAATGTTACAAAATAGAATGCACTTACACAACAAGGTACTAAAATTGGTTTTACAAAAACATTTGATAATATATTGATCTCTTTTTTTGTTTACTTAACGTATATTTATTATATTTTAGTGTATAAACTGTATACCGTGTACGGTACCCATTATAATCCCTTTTTCATTTGAACTATATATTGACCCATCATGGAAAGCGCAACAGGTTGTGGCATAATACTGGGAACACAACTAATTTTTACAGATAAATGTAACCTAAAAGTAGGGAAAAAAGGGCCCATTGTCATTATTGGGTAGCACGACTCAAATAACTATCTATATATATACATATATTTTCCCCACATAATCCAGTACAGTTGTCCGTTCTTACATTGGCCTGAGCCCTATTCCCCTCCAGACGGACCAAGCCGGTTATGTTCTCCGGGGACAGTGTGGGCGCAAACTTGGACACCAGATAGGCGTTGGTGTTGACCGGGTCGCCCACCACGACCACCCGGACCGCGGCATCGGCCCAGTCCTCCAGGTGGGCCGCCTGGTCCCGATAGATGAGGCTGTTGGCCTGGATCAGGTCGGTGTTGGTGCCGTCGCAGTGGCCGGTCATGAGGATGGCCAGGTTTGTGGCGGTGTAGGCCAGCTCCTCGTCGCTAGTGACCACATACTCTGGAGTTGCGAGACGAGTCGATCACACCACACACCACGCACCATACCACGGAGAAGAAGACAAGGTGGATGGATGTTGGTGGTGATTGTATTGTTAGATGTACGGACGGTATAGATCAATTATTTACAAAATAGAAATCAAATCAATATAGGTTGAATTAATGTTTTCCTAATGTGGATTATTTTAAATATTATATTTAATATGTTGATCTCCGTGCAATTATAACTAAAACATTTTTGAAAAGTGTTAATCATATTTTATGAAATACAATTAATTTTCAGAGCCATATACAGTAAAATCAGTAGTTAATTTTAATCTATTGATTTCTTTATAACCAGGTAGATAACCAGAGCATAGTTATCCACATAAAAATTTACTAAAGCATCTAATATTGAAATTTTTAATATTTCTAGGGTAATGTATTAAGCAAATATAGGCCTATGATGTTGTTTGAAAATATAGTTACCAACATTTTATAAATAAATAAAGATTATTCCACTTTTATAAAATCTTACAATTTAAAATACAAATATAACAGATAAATGGATAAAGATACAAATAATGAATTTTTAGACTTAAATACTACTTCATGTCAATAGGGCTCTAAATAATGTGTAGTAATATCCAAAATATCAGTTAAACATTTACATTTACATACATCATTACATTGTTATTATACATTAATATATATATATATATAAATAATATACTAATCATATTTGATGGAATGATATCATGTAAAAAAAGTAATGGTTATATCACATAATGCGATGTTGTAACTTTTGAAAATTTCCTCATTATATGTAAACAAGCAGATAATAACATATTACATTTGCTATATATTATTGTACCCACCTTTCACTAATGGTAACTCACATTCCTGTAGTTCCATAACAACTGCTTTCGCTTTGTTTAAGTTTCGTTTTATATCGTAAAGATAGAGATGAATTGGCTTAAAAGGGGTATTTCAAAAGTAAATAAAAAATAATTCGTTAATTCAAAATACATAATAATTAACTGGTTACTAAAATTTCTAACATTTAAAAAAAGGAAAGATACTGTCTCAAAGAGAACAAATCAATAGTTGTGACACATAACTGGTACAAAAAGTGATTCAAAATTATATGTATAATTAAATTATTTAAAAATATATAAAATATTAGAGATATAGTATCACAGATTAGTTTAGATTAGGTAGTACAATTTAAACAATTGATACAAAGTATTATTTATTTAGGATATTTCTCTATTAAGTATATATATATATATTATAATAATTAGTATACTCATTAATTATAATATAATTTTCATTATAAAATGTCAAATAATTATAAATAAGAGGTAAGATGTTCAGTGTTCCAAGTGACCAAATCCTCGTAATTCGACCTATTAAAAAATGGTGAGAGACTAATTAAGACAATATAATGAACATATTATATATGAAAACAACAAAGTCAGTAACATCATGTAACTGCATTAACAGTGCTAATATTTATATCATGGTGTTCACTAAGAAAAAACATTTTCCCTGAGGTTTCTAGGTTTAAAAAAAAGTTCAGGGTGGAAACTATATTTTTGAATACCTTACAGGAGTTTGCTCAATATTTTTGTATTGTTTGATAATATTTATTACTTATTATTATTTTTGCAAAAAAATGAAGAGCTAATAAAGTTTACAGTAAAGCAAGAAATTATCAATTTTGAGTATAACTAACCGTTAATTAAACTTTAAGAGTACTAGTAGAAGTAGTAAAAGTTTATAAAAATAATATAAATTTTTAGCACAAATTGAAAAATATTTAGACACAAAAACACAGATAAAAGTGTTATGAACGTTCCAAAAGCCTTTAAAAGAGGTGCAATAACCACACGCAACTCAACAAGTAGTATAAAGAAGAAGAAAAAAGTAATATGCATAAAATTATGTAACCTACATGTGCAAAATTAAAATGCATGCTTAAATTAAATGTGTGTACAAACTGTGTAAAATACCATTTATACTAATACTAGTTAAAAGTGGTTGAATGTTTCCAAAGTCCTTCAATTAGGTCACATAAACTTATTTTTTATGTTTGGAAAAATTATTCAATGATCATCT
The DNA here is from genome assembly GCA_034780555.1 of Coelogynopora nodosa. NCBI lineage: Eukaryota > Metazoa > Platyhelminthes > Proseriata > Coelogynoporidae > Coelogynopora > Coelogynopora nodosa. The sequence continues at coordinate 19,280 of JAUZND010017919.1, read as the reverse complement.
TAATCTGGAGTTACAATAATTCAACTTCTTTTTCTTTTATGTCAACGGTTTTCTTTTTGGCTTTATTAGCCCGCTTGATTCAACCTTGCTTCTTTAAAACAAGCAGCAACATTTCTTGCAGAAAGGATAAGTTGCTTCGAAGCATCACAACTATTAATATTTTTATATTGTCCTTGATCAATCATAGAGATAATAAAATATGTCTCCCTCGATTGTTAGCAAAATGGAATAAGTCAGGTGGTGCTTGTTCCGCGTAGCAGCAGTGATTCATCAGAATTTTATTTAGTCTAATATTCGATTTCTGATTCTTATATTGATTCTGAATAGTCTAATTCTGAAAAAATGGTAAATAGTCTGTCAAGTTTGGCATTGTTATGTGGAAGGACTAAAATGATTCAAGTTTTTTAAAACTTGAATCATTTTTATATTTCTAAATCCTAATATTTTATCCATATTTTAAAAAATATGGATAAAATATTATGATTTAGAAATATTCTTCCAATGCTATAATATCGTAGTACTTAGAGACACTGTTTCTAGGGACTGAAGCAAATACATTTTAACTTCAATGGACCCATACAAGGAATCTTCTCAAAAATGATATGAGCACACTTCTCAATTTGTGGTTCAGATAAAAAAATTTGAAGCTCGGAGGACCTAATTCTCAAATGGTAAATATGAAAAAGTTGTTATGTACCTTCTAGGAAAATTTTTGAAACATATTAATTCAATTGACAATTTTTTATCTTCTGGTGTGATCTCATAAATAAATTTGTTGGCAGCAGACACCATTGATAAATTATGGAGTCTTCTAAAATGATTTGCAACATCAATCTTGCCAAATCGTTTACAGGGTAATGAAAATAAGCATATATATACAAAAAAATGATAAATGAAACTTTTGAGCCAAAAGAACGCACATAATCCAACCCAAAACGCCAGGAAGCCAGCATATAAAATTCGAGCAATGGCTCTAATTCGTCTCACTTAAAAACACTGAGTTCATATACAATGTTAAAGCTCCATTATATGTTAAGAATATAATCTGGTACATTTTCATACAATCTGGTCAGATCAAAAAGTAGTTACTCGGAATATGCAATTATAGAGAATTGAATAAAAATTCGACAGATCTATTAAATGAAAGTAAATGAAAATGATTCGGATGCGAAATATTAACAAAAATCAACCACCAAATATGTAGAATTAATTTTTTAAATAAACCGAAAAAATTATATTATTTATTTTTAATAAACGAAATATTTGTCTGAAGACCTGCCCAAATCAGTTGAAAAAACTGAGACAACTTACAAATATTTTTTGTCACTCAGTGTTTTATTGGATCAAATATTATTAAACACATGTTTCCATCAATTTTGTTAAGAAATGCCATACTTATGATAGATATTACATTTTAGATATTAAATGGTAGATAATGTTAGATTGTAGATTAATTGTAGATAACATTCATTACATAATATTTAAAATATATCTAATACAGATCTGATTGGAGAATTATTCTGAAATGTTGTATATAAACTATATACATCTGATTTATTAGTAAGTATACCAAATTTGAATAACATTTGTTATGATTATTTGTTTTCTTTATAAACCTTATTTCTTATGTTTATTCTGAATAACATGTTTTTGATTCTGTTGATTTGATTTGAAACTAACAGATAATGATTTATTATATAATAAATCATTACACCAAAAAAACTTATTTATTCCAAGTTATTACCCTAACTTTTGCTCCACTAAAATATTGATAAAAAAGTTTTAAACAAATATTTTAATGCTAATCATGCAGTTTAGTGTACACGTTTTTTATAATAACTTTATTATATCAAATATACCTGGTTCATTCCAAGCACATCACCAGAACAGAGAGAATATAAAAAGCAGTAAGCTGCTCTTCCTCCAGCCCCAGTGACCAATACTTTAGTTGCCTGAAATAAAATAGATAAATTTATTGAAAATGAAATAGAGAAAAAATTATATTGGAGTCAATAATGAATTGACAATTTCTAAAAAATAGATAGAAATTGAAATTTGTTTTATAATTAATTCTTTTGAAACTTTGATTCACTCATAAGAATGTATTAATTACAACATATAAAACATATATTGTTCTGCTAACATAATACTAATATGAGTTAATTTATTAGACTTTAGTTAACTAAAAATAATTATCACTCAGTTTATGCATGATTTCATTTATATATATGATCAGAGATATTTATAGATATTATATATTACATAAAAGAAATGAGAATGTTAAAAATATTTTATTACTAAAACCAATCTACAGATTTTTAAAATCTAAATCTTACTCTAAAATTGATTAAGTTGGATAGTGATTATATAGCAATTATAAATTAAATTAATATTGGTAATCTGCAAAATGTAAACTATTCAAATAGTGAAAATAGTGAATATTTTGAATAGTGCATCAGCCAAAATATTAACAAGTATCTAAATATTCTATTTATGTATATTCAAACAGATAAAACATTTTCATCTTAAGAATATTAACTTCAAACATCAATAATAAAAGTTAATTAACACAGAAATACAGCTAGTTAAAAATATAATAAATTGCGAAGCACTTTAAATATTATACAATAGAATCTAGTTTATAATATTATGAGTGATTCATAAAGCTAAATTTTAAAATAAAGGTTACTTGAATTATTTCTATTTTCTGATTAGTTATTATGTTATAGATATTCTTATTATAATCAGTCGCATAATTATAAAGTGGTTTTTGGTAAATAAAGTATCATCTTAGAAAGAGAACTATATTGATTAAATGTTTATGCCTAATGCTTATATGTATACTTATCAAAATTATAATATTTTAATTATTCTATACAATGTATTTTTATTTAATTATTTGTATGTACTATAACTATAAGCTATACTATAGTAAATATTTATTTATAGTAAATAAAAATCATTAAATTAAATACATTGTCATTGTATTGAAAATTTAAAAATATATAATTATGATATTTTTAATACATCTGACTGAATTTCCAGAATCAATGCATGATTATAATATTAAATGCACACAATTTAAAAAATGCTATTAATAAATTAACAAACTGTTTACATATTTACATTTATATTATTACTATTAGCAATAAAAAATTGTATAACATGTTTTTTGAAGTAAAAAAAATATTAAAATTATTAGTAAAAATTATTAAATAATAAATAGTATAATAGTTAGTATATATATATATATATAATATATTATTTGTTAATATTAATATATTAATAATATTATTATTAATATATGATAATAAATGTCAATTAGGCCTATATAAAATTAAAAATTAATAATTTATTAAATATTGTTTTGTATGTAAGATATATTAGGTGAAATATCAAAGATTATTAAATTTAAAAGTTTTACTAGTGCTTAAAAATAAACTGCATGAACTTTACATGTACAAAAGATCATTGATATTAATAAGTTAAAGTTGGGGAGCTTCCAAAAGACAGTTTAGGAAGTAAAGTCATCCCCTAAAAGTTACTCAAAAAAGCATGACTGAAAGACAAAAGTACATAATAACATAGGAGGGATAGTTGCCTCAATTGGATCTATATTATAAGTGCTTATAAAATACCAAAGTCCAAACATACAATACTAAATACTTGTAGTAAAAAAGAAATTAAGTATATGCTGTGCTTAATAGTAATATCAATGTCAGTAAATATGGTAGTTGCTTTAGTCACAGTTACATCTTTAGTAATATTGAAAAATATATAAAAACTAATTATTACACTTTTAATTAAACTTAAAGAGGTGTGCAATAAAAATGTGCAGCCAACCTCAAAAACATTGGAAATGCTATTTGAGAAGCAATATTATGTCATGAAAATTCATATGATTGTTAATTGATTGTGATTCCATGTCAAATTATTTATGCATACCTTTTTCATGATAAGTCACACAATCATATTAAATGACGGAATTAAATACATTATGATTTTGACAACACGAAAACTAATTAAAGTTTAACCAATTTAAAGATTCGCTAAATAATTATTTGGATTAAAACAAAAATTGCTATTTTTTTTAAATATAATTTTTTAACAAAGTATACATTTGTAAATAAATACTTGTACCTAAAATGATTTTTTGAACATTTAATTTAAATGTATAACAGCGTTTTTAACCTATTACAACACTTAATCATTCATAATATAATGTCGAAAATTTTTTATAATAATTTTCAGTTAAAATATTGCAACATTGAATTAATGGATTATTTTAATTCTTTACTTAATATGTGGAACATCGTTATATATCAATCTGGCGTTCTCCATCAAAATATAAAAACGAGGAAATCGCGCTAGTAATATTTCCATTTATGCATTTATTATAATTATATTTTTAATTATTAAATAATACTTAACAAATTATATACATACATACATTTTAACTCTTTCTAAATTTTGCATAATTTTTAATAAATACAACAAAAAATATCCAACCAATTATGAAGAACATAAATCAAAGGGGGCGTTATAATTGTTGTAATCCACGATAATAAACTGCTATAGTTTATGTAATAGGTCCCTAATATAAAATGTAGCCTATGCGTATGTACATGTTTGAAGCTGTTCGCAAAGAACTTTTTTTTACAAAAATTACATAAGTACGGCTTTATATTTATATATTAACGGAAAGGTTTAAGTTTTAAAACGAGGTGTCAAATTTTAAAAGTTATTTTATTAATGAAATATGCTATATATTATTTATAACTGTAAGTTTACTTGTGATAAAATAATTGAATATATTTAAAATCATCTTAACAAAATAAGGAATTAAATTATTTAAGCAATTTTAAGTTACCGTTTTTAAAGTATACTTGATAAATAATTTCTACAATATATAATAACGTCTAAACATGTAGATATGTATTAGATGTAATATGTTATTAATTAATTTGTTTAAACCTACTAATATATATCGTTTCTATAGATTTATATTTTGATTACAGGGGCATATTTAAAAGTTAACATTTATTTTATATCCAGTATTTTTTACAAACGATAGTAAGAGTTTACATCCTACTGATATCGTTTCATTGTTATAATTGCATATTCTAATCATTTAGTTTGATATTTAACATGTTTCTGAATTTACTTATAAAATGTTAGGTATTGTAATGCAAATATCCTTATTATAATATGATTAGTAAATTTTTATATAATTTATGTGAAGGTAGGTGTTAGCAATCTGGCAACCGGATTAATAACTCTAATGTTAGAAGACCGGCAACTTTTAAAATTAGTATATATTAAATACAAACTATTTTTTTAAATTATTCTTATATATATATATGCAGAAAAACAGATATAAGCTGGAGCTGCAAAATAGATGCTATATTTTTTACCCAAATTTTTGCTGTAAGTGTAAGACAGCCTTGTCAGGGGTATATCTGACAAACCTTTGAGAGAGAGAGCATATTAAATAACTGCAGCATATAGCAATTGCATTATAAGATTAATATCTTAACATAGTTTATCTCATAGTTTAGTGTGTAGTAGAAAGATCAATAAAGATAAAAGAACAAAACTTCAAAAGCCAACATACATTTTCTTAAGAGAAAGGCTATTCCTATATAAAGTATGTTACAATATATGTAATAAGTACATAATATAACTATTAAATATAGATGCATATATATAGAATATACTTCGAATATTTTAGTATAGATATTGTATGTATATTTTTATTATTAGTAAAAAAAATATTTTTTATAAATATACAAGATTTATATATAATACATGACCCATATTATTATAATATTTATCATTGATTCATTCATACAATATTTGTTAAATAATTATTTATTATTATATTTTTCATTGTTTTATACACAATAAATATTAAAAATATATTTATTATTATATTTATCAGGTTGCCAGATTGCTAACCACTTCATTATGTAAAATGTTTTCACAAGCTTTAAATATAAATATGATTTCATGAGCTGTAGTGCATCTAGCAATTAAAATAAAAAAAAATTATAAACTAAATATAAAATGAAAAATTATATTCCATACTCATAGTCATACTGACTACTAAGTCTGAAAAATGTCTGAGAGAAAGTTATTTTTAGTCATTTCATCCACTCAACTAATGGATATTCATAAACAATAAACATGAAAGCTCCTTTTACTATTTTATATCCCTTAATCTATAATCTATACACTATAAATAAAATTTAGTTAACAGTAATCTGATTCTATTAGACTAACTAAAGATTTTATTTTTAAGAACAGTCTATTTATATTACATAAGGATTACATAAATAATATAAAAAAAAGGTTATAAATTAATTTTTAGTATTAATTATAAATAAAATTATAAAAGTAAAGTCTAAAAAGATTTACAGCCACCAATTCTGGACAAGCCAGCCATAAATTATTAATTTATTTGAAAGCTAAATACAATGTTAAACAAACCAAAATATTTGTTATATTTGCATAAATAAAATAACCAGCAAAGAAACATAAAATAAAATTATCCTTAAATAAGCACTCTATTAAAAAGTATTACAAGTAAGAATTAAATATAAAAAAATTAACATAAATAATAATGTTTCAGCCAGTAAGTAAGAGTTGGATATAAATTATTCTTAACTATGCTATAAAACAAAAAGTCTTGGAAGTAAGAGTCAAACAGTGCATCAAATGTACCATGCATGGCTCTAAATTTTGCTTTGCAGTTTCCCTTATTTCTCTTAATGGTATTTGTATGAAGTGTAGGTCATTAAGATCATATTCCTGAAAAAATATGGGCTTAGATTATTGGCATAAAAGTAGTGGCTAAATAGTCTGGAACTTATATATACATAGTCAGGAACATATTATTCTTGCTGTTCTGTTCTACCATCCCAAGTACCAAACCTCTTGGCATACTTCTCCCATTTGCATGGGGTGATCAATTAAATATTGATACTCAATATTTCAAAAAAATCTTATTCCAGTCAATCACAGTCAATCTATTATTGCCTTCAACCTTGTCACATACTAATGACTGTTTCACATCCAAGGTCCACCAGCATAAAAGCTGGAGTATCTTTCCAACAGGCAAGTATGTTCCATGAAAAAATGAATAAATAATTTAAGATTGATTTTCACACTTACAAGTGGAGCAGTATCAGCACTTACTATCAGTGACAGTTAATCTGTTAAAACAAACCATTAGTATATACACTTTATACATTGTATACTGTTATGGATTACACCTTTTGATACAATATAAAGCAGAGTGTCTTCAGAATTTTCTGTAATCACATACTTTTTTTATAACTTTAAAGGTTGAATATTTTGTAAAATAATATTTACAATACTTAATGATGAGGCATGAGGTCTTCCAGCCATATTTAAAAAAGAATCAAAACTAATATGATTAAATTTAGATGCAGAAAACAAAGGATTTTTTTTCTTTTCATAAATAATTGTTATTTTATATAAATTAGGACTTATAATTTTTTTATAATTTTTTTATTTTGACAGTTTATTCAACTTTTGAATAAACTATAGGGTCAGCTTCTCCACAATCATCAGATAGCCTAAAGAGTATTATACAGAAATATGTTAGTTACATTTTTAATCTGTAATTAAATTGAATATATTAATAACCCTTTAAGCCCAGGTATACAACACAAAAGTTTTGTGTGTACTATGAGTTTATTTTAATTGCAAAGTGAAGTTGTTACCTAGAATTGATGCCATTTATTATTGTCTAAAAACTTTATGAGCATATCAAATAATCAATATACTAGACCGTTTATGAACCAAATATTATACTGTGTGCAGCTGATGCTGCATGTATTTGTTTAATATTGGGTCAGTAACATTATATAAAAAACATTTTTTTAATTTAAAAATAATGTATTTGATATATTATAATTTATTATAAAGAATAATAAATTGGTTATATGATACTCCATCCTCATAAAAATAATAAATGAATACTATTAGAGTATGAATAATATAGTTTCATTAAGAACAAGAAATAACATTGCAGTTAAATGATTACTTTTTATAAGTATTACTTCCTTTGTATTATGCACTTAATTTTACTTCAACATTTTTATATTCCCATTTTTATTATATTTGTCTAAGTTAAAAATATCAGATTCTTTATAATAAGATTTTGACAAATTAATTCATCGTGTACATTTTTAATGCTTTTCAAAAAATTTACTTTTCCTATGCAGAAAATTAAAAAAAAGTTATACATTATTCTAATAATGTATGCAGAATATGGAATAATTTACAAATTTATAAAAATAGCTGTCATTGTTTTTATAATTCTAAGTAAATTGAATTCTAATTGATAAAATATATACAAAATGCAATTCTGTTCTTGAAGAAAAATAACATAGCAATTGTTTTAATTTATTTTTCTAATGTAATATATCAAACAGCTATATATATAATACCAATGCAATAAAAAACTTTAAATCAATTTATTCAAAAATATTCAAAAAACGTTTGTCTGCATACAATATTCTCATTAAATACATTTAGACCTAGTGGTTAGTATGTACAATAAGATGTAAAGTAATGGATTTTATAAGAAGACTTGATATACACTGCAATATGCATCAAGAAAGATACCAGGTTGGTCTGGAGTCTGGACATTTGACACACAATCTGGCTGAACTGGTTTAGAGGTTACAAGCATAACATGGTTGAAATTGCTTCCTTAGCCTCTGGTTTATTCCACTGAGGAGATATGTTTTCCATCATGTGTACTAGTAAGGAGGCAACAGATATGGGGTATTGTGCAATACCCATAACTTACAAAATATGCTCGCTCTTGAAAACACATAGATTCAGTGACCAAGCTGTAGGATGTTTCTGTTTGAAGGGGAGTGTGTTTGCATATAGCTACAGTATGCTGGTTATGTTTCCTGCAGAGCAGAACAAAAGTTGTTTTAAAATAAAATTGTTTGTTTATATAAATAATATTATATATATTCCCTAAATAAAATGAAGATTCATGCAATGAAAATGAAAATCCTTATATAAATTTAATTTATATAATTTTCTTAGAATAAATATAATGATCAAATGTGTAAATAGAAAAAATAAAATAATTATATTATACAGTATGTAAAAAAATCGATATTATTTGAGCCTTAGCTATAGTTGCCTCCCTGACAAAGAAATTGAGACAATATACCAAAAACAGGATACGGAAAAAATCAATATAGTTACACTGCAGAATTTTAACCAAACAGGACAAGGCTATGATTTGACTGTGCATAAATCATTGTACAAGTATTATTCCAATAAAAATAAAATCCTTTTTTGTACTATGGGTGCTTAGTCAATTTGCCTCTCACACTCAATAGGTGTTTTATGTACAAAATTTTCTACCTATGCAACAGATTATGTTTTATTTAATGTCACAGAACAAAAAACAGCCATGTATCAACACATGCATCATGGATTGCTTCATCTGGGTTGAAAGTGTTAAATATTTTACATTGTTAGAAAAAGATTCATACTTTACTATCCTGATAATATTGTTTAGTCCTTTATTAAGTTATTATAAATAAAACCTAATACTAATTCAACAAAATCTAACATGAATTCCACGTACCAAGGATAAATTCTGATCTTAATAACAAATGACAAATTACTGTATATAAACTTATTTTATAGTATCAGGTTTTGTAGAATTGTCATCAAATCCTTTTATCTTAATACACTATAATTATAATTACCTAAATAAACCATATTATTCTCACCTAAATCACTTATAATATAGTAGTTATATAAAAATTAATAAAAATCGTTAATTAATAATATTTTATTGGTATCTACTTTTTGTTTATTTAGTACATAGTCCACCAGAGTAAAACAAATATACCTTATTAAAATTACTGTTTACTAATTATAAACTATAAGTTGAAAAAAATGTATACATTTTATTTATATTAATTTCTTTAAATTTATATTTAGAAACCAAGTAAAAATTATATAAATTAAAAAATAAAGTCTATGATCTTAACTCTGTCTACATATCAATAATTGTTTCATTATTTGTCAAAATGATCAACAGTTTTTGTTGACTTTAAAAGAAAGTGTAATCAGTTTTTTATGCTTTTAAAAATATGTGGTTAAGTTTTTTTAAATCTAATTTGCTATTGATAAATTATTTATGTTAAGTAATTAAAACATGTTATCCATAGGTAGTAGGAAATTAGTATAATTAAGATACAATGAATTATTTAAATGTTAAATAAATATATTGTCAAAGCAATAAACAAAATAGTGTTCGTAAATAATAAATTTTGAATAATATTCAAATTGACTTTGTAAGAAATGTTATTGCTACACAGTTCCTGATTTGTCACTTGTACTAAATATTAAATAATATATATTTTGAAACCTAAAATACATTATTTATGAATTTTATTGAATAATTATATCATCTAAACTTTCTTTTCAGAATGAAAATCAACCCCCAACAATTAGATCATTGACCAAAACTAGTAAGACACACTGTGTATCTGAAGCATGAGTCTTCTCAATCTTGTTGACCAGTCTGATGCGCGAAAATCAGTCACCCTACCAACAATAAACTTTGGTTCTCGTAACCTAGCAACCAGCCCTCCACCAGGGGCCGCTGCTGGATCAAATCTCTCCCTTCTGTGGGCAGTGGAGCCTCGGCGAAGGTTTGTAATGATCTAGAAGAGCTTCTTCCATACTACTTTCCTAATTAATATTTTGATATCTGTAGGAGTGCACTGAGTTCAACAGAATTTAAGTGTATTTTTATATACTTGTAAGTACTGCATTCGACACACTGGACCAAATCTAAAGGGACTATTTAACCTGACCCAATGTGTCAAAATGAAAGAAAGCCTTTCCAATTTTCTTCTTTTCCCTAGAGTATACCACTGGGATCTATCTTAAGCCCACTCCTATATACTATATATATCGCCTCTTTTCGGACATCATCGCCTTTCATGGTTTAAATCATGTTATTTATACGGACGACACCTCTTGCTACCTATCCTTTAATACAAAAGATATGGACAATTCCTTTAGCACTCAATCAAACTGTCTCCAACATCTATACGACTAGTTTATTTTAAACCATCTCAAAATAAACCCGGACAAAACATAATTTTTGATTTGCGGTATCCGACCCAGACCCCTCAGTCTACTTTCCTTACCGCACAACTTAGGTGGTATAACTGTCAGTGCTTCAACCACAGTAACAAGTCTTGGTATAGCCTTAACACGTGTTCTAGCTGAATTTCCTAATAATTGTAATCGAATTTGTCCACCAAATTTCATGCATTCTTCGACAGTCGAGCTAAAACTTCGATCCAACCGCTATACGGGGAATTTTGAAGAACTGTTCTTGTTCTCGCGAGCTTGTCAGACCCGCGGCATCTTTTACATTATCCAGGTGTGAACGCTTGCATGAGGAAATTGTCCTTCATCCACCTATCGCGAAGAACCTGGAACCTCTGACAAACGTCTTTTATAATCCGAATCTTTTCTTAGTTTTTACTTACTTTTTTTCTGTTAATTGTTTTGCCGGACTAGATGTTTTTTATTCACAGATTTGTCTTTAAATATACTAGTTGTTGTGATTATTGAACAAACAAAATTAATTTGAAGTTAAATAAGAGATATATTCAAAATTAGTCTGATATATTTTTTTAATATTCTAAAATTTATATTCGTATTGTCTCAAGAAATTTATCATTTAACACGTGTGTTAGACTAATGTACCAATTGAATATTGTTTGTCATGAGTTTCGGATAATTTATCTTTAGTATCTCAGTATAAATATGGTGATAGTTTAATTGAAACGAAAATATTAGTTTAACGTGATCTATTCGGTCCTAAGAAATCACTGCAACTGAGAGGAGGTCAACCCCCTTTCTAGAGATTAAAGCATCCTGCACACTGAACCGCAGGATCAGCCATATTACATTCTTTGTTCTGTCATTTCTAAAGGATCGAAGAAGCCGTTCGCAATGGAGTCAGTGTGTCCCCTGCAGATTCTGAAGAGGTCAAGAAGGAGATGATTCAACTAATTTCAAATGCTCTGCAGAAGGACAAGTGAGTCCATATCCGACCTGTCCAGCAGTTTTTTCAGTGGGACGGTGGGGGGGGGCGGGGGTATGTGGGGGTCGGTTGTACTGCAGTTCAACATATTTTACATTGATCAATGTGTACATTCTTACTATAACGCAGATATTAATTTTGCTGAATTCTTTTATTTCTGTAAACCGCATGAATGGTGGTTCAATTGTATAATGACGCACTTTTATTTTGTGTGCCATATTATAATGGTGAATGATCCAATTAGATAACTTAAATACTTTTGTTTTAAGATAATGAACAGTTAATGATTTTTCGACCGAGTGCCGTGTTTGGACGAAGTGTAGGATCCATATCATTAGTAATAATTACCTCGATCCATAATACATGTGAAACTTTTTAAAATAAGTCAATCTTTGAAAAGTAAAATCACAAAAACAAAAAACCATACAAAAGCACACTAAATTTTGTATATAGTCGAACTATAGTGCAGAAAATTAAATCGCTTTAATAAATAATAACTTGACTTCGATTAGACAAGATTGAAATGTGGGATGGGAGGTGGGATAGTCCAAAATACTCCTATCTGTATTTACTGAATATAATAAAGACTAAAAAAACACGATATTGTATTTGTTGCAGTCTATCAAATATAATGGGTAACTATTATGCAATCTACTATATTTGGTAATATTTGTTGTAATGGATCTGTAGGGCGCTTCTCCGGAAATCCACGAAAATATGTATCTTATAGTGAAGTGCTGTACTCTACCTGACAGGAAACGGCTTCCGGTCAAAATCAAGTCGAGGCATTCGTGAGCTGTCGTCGCCAGGGCCCCGCGGTTGAGAATAACCAGAGGTTCCGTTTGTTGGCGGCTGGCCACTCAATTTGCTGCCTACATGTTGTGGTTGCGGATTCTGCTGTTGACGTTGGATTTGACCTCTGTGTGATAAATAAGGACGAACGCAATACTGGTGTATCTACGTAGAAGGCGACACTTGTTAGTTTTGTACTTAATCAATAAATAATATTTAATTAAGAGGATATTTCGTGGCTCTATAATTATATCGATTAAGACGTAGTAATTTAAAGCTGTAACAACTTGTGGTGTTAATATATTCTGGGGTGAAGAAAAACGGAACCACTGAAATAAATTATTAATAATATTGGCAATGTATTACAACAACAAAAAAGCTGTTCAACTACAACATTAGATATGTATAAATATATAAAATGTTTCACAGTGCACAAATCATATTTATGAGAAAGCATCTTATCCTAAGATATTTTAGAGAAAGATCCCGATTTACAAAAAAAGAAAAATACGGGTTTACTTGCTGATATGAAAAAATAGTAAAACTTGTTGAAATTAATACTACACCATGCAATTTATGACTGTCGTTCTAAACAGATTTTCTCATTTAAAATATAGATTATATAAAAAGAAAATAACAAAAAAAACATATTATATTTCGATACCATGAAAGTATGTACAAAAAATCACTAAAATTTTGAGACCATGGTTTCGGATTTATTAATAATAAAAAACCTTTTCAAACGAAATTCAAATTATTATATAGTTGATTAAAATCACAAAATGTAATAAATTTAATATTTAAAAAAAACAAGATTTGAAATACAATCATCGTATCCATATTTGAATAATCTAATGCTAAAAATAGAAGACGTTTCACCTACATAATATTGTCTATTACAATTCATCAGAAAAAACAGATAACTTATAAAGGCATAACTTAGAAAAAATATTTATAACAATTATGATCTATGAGCTGAACCACAATCACTGTGCACATATGATTCAAATTTTTAATATGCAGAAAAGCTGTAAATTAATATAAAATTCTCTATAATTTAGTAAATTATTATAATATTGTGTGATGATTATCAATAATAACGTGCAAAGCACAATTACAATCTAAAATGTGCATTCTAAAATATGACGTGAAATACAATACCAATTATTTACTAAATTTAATATTGTTTGTAGAATCAACATATAATGTCTATAAAATGTTGAGGTAAAATGTAATGATATCAGGATATATGTTACGTTTTGCTAAGATCGCTTTTAACAATTCGCCATTTTCAATACATTAACATCTTCATCAATAATAGAACATTTTACAATTAACAAAGTAAATTGCATTGCTGATGATGTAAGTAGATTCGGACTAAAAGTCACTTAACGTAATAAATGAATCTCAAAAGTTTGAAAACAATGCTAAAAAAACAAAATCATAAATTTATTAAATTGCACTAATTCGCAACCGGCCGCCGCTGTTTACTTACCCGATAAGGATATTGGTGAATATCACCTACGAAGAAAGTGTACAGTGCGATAACATTAAAATAACAAACCAGTTTGTGGTATTATTCTCCACAATTTAAGACATACTTGTTTTACTGCATGATTAATTAACCATCTTTGAATATTCTATACTATTTAATGTAGCAGACATTAATTAAGATTTAATAATTAATATGATATTTATTGTTAAGATTAACGATTAATGATGCCATATAGTTGGACAACTAACCGCTGAAATTACAATAATTGGAAAATATAGGTATGTAATGTCGAAAATGGTAGCGGTTAGTTTTTGATTAAATCTAACTTGTCGTTAAAAATCCAACTATAATATAAAACTATAAATTATTATATAATTAATAGTGTATCTTTTGTTTCTTTGCATAATTATGTATAATATTATTCAATTAAGAGATTCAATATGATCTTAATAAAATCTAGAATTCAATTGCAAATTTTTTTGTTCCAAAGTTAATTTATACGGAACAATTTCATAGGTTCGTCAAACAACGTTAACATATAAGCGGTTATCATATGAAACCGATAACCCATACACAATTTGAGCGAAATTAGAATACTCACAAAAAACCTCTTAATAATACTAATTAATTATCACCTGACATATCAACAAAGGTATAAGGAACTATTAAATACGAAACATGTTCCAAGTTGCCTGCCGTGTTGGAGAGTCGAGTCACCCTAATCTCACCTCTCCTTCTGCCAGATATCGGCTGCTGGATTGCCGCCTCTCCTATCCTCCCAGGAGGACACAGGCCCAGGCTGCGATGATCCGCCTCTCGGCTGCCTCAGTTGACTCGCATCGTTGCCTTGGTTACCAGTAGGCTGAAAGTGGCCCATAGATATCGGTCTCGACTTCTGCTGCTGCTGTAGTTGTGGCTGATAGCTGGCGGATATGGGACGGTCCTTTGAGGGGTCACGAAGATCAAGGTAGTTATTCGATCGGAAGGCTGGTTGTGTTGGCTCTGTAAGGAAATGGGATGAGATGCACCGTTTTCAGTTTTTTAAATTTTACAAAATGCAACTAAATTAATTTTGTATTTAAAAACAAGGACTTGTTTTACAGACATGAAAATGATAATAATATTAGAAACAAGATACCAAGCACAGTCAACTGCTGTTACATTAAAGAAATTAATTAAACAAATCAGTTTAATCGGAAAGAACAATAATAGAAAAAGTAGTAATTTGCTAAGTGGTCCTTCCTTTAAGTCCGAGAGTTTTCAATTTACTCATAAAGTAATCATCACGACTGTGTCGATCAAAATACTTTTCTAATTATTGTCAATTGCAATAATGTAAAATTCAGCATCGGAGATCAAATATATCATTTATACATATCAAATATATCTAAAAATATGCCAATTATGTTTTCTATTCCTTTGCAATTCCAGTAATTCGTTGACGATAATCTAAAACTGCTTCTATATTTATGATTGTTCAATTGGAATCTAATGAAAAAACCATGTCAAATACAATGCAACCAGACGTTCAGTAGAAGAAGTATGGCTAAGATTTATCAGAAGTAAACTTGTGCTTTTATAAAATTATTAATAGGGCCATTAATAGAGAGTGAACAATATTTTAGGTTAAAAGGTACTGTTTACTTGTTTTAATGATTACCATTCTAAAGGGGTGTCGCAGACAACATTTTGTGTTCAGTTTAAATTTTTGTAAAATACTCGAGAATGGTGACTAATAATTAAATAATTATCTTTTTTATGTAAATACAAGTTTACGGCTTATAATATTTACTTCACAATCTACACTATATACAATCTTCACTATATACAATCTCACATTTAACAAATATATAATCAGTTACTATGAAAAATGTAGCTGTATTAATATTATACACCTCGTTTTATATTTATATTTGCCAAATTACCGACAATTACAATAATATGATCCTTTGAGATAGAAATTACATTTGACTGCATTTATAAAATTATCATATATAGAATGTACGTGACATTGTAAATGTAATAATATTATTTTTACCGAATTAATAGTTTAAATTTATATATTTTCATATATATTATATTGTAATATAATAGATTTTATTGTTTAAAGCGTTGTAAATATTAACAAATAATTTTGCATTTGTTAACAATCATTTTTTTCAGAATAATATATTACACAGGTACCACGTATTATTACATTTTTTAATAAACAAAAAAGTCAGGTATGTAGACAGAAAGTCAACTACCTCGCTTCTAAAAACTGTATCTCAATCTACCACTGCGATTAGCTAGTCACAACAAAATTGAGTCGACCAGATTATCATAACTGGTAAAAAACGATGTAATCAGTTAATTATTCATTTAATATAAAATTTTATAAAACATACTAAAGGGACAAACAGCTAATCAGAAATGAGTCTAAGTGATTTCAGGCAGAGAGGTCTGAGATGTTGGATGGTTGATATGTGCTCGAGCGATTATAATAGCGATCGAGGTTCGTTTGGCATGTGTTCTTATACTGAGCTTAAACTAATATAACGGTCAGAACTGTAGGAAGGTCAACATGTCATTTTCAGATATTTATATATAATATACAATTTGTTTATCTAATTGGACAAACAAGGAACACATAATGGCAACTATAAGGCACCTTGAAGACTATATTATAATTGAATTGTGAAGATTATATATCTTGACATTTTGTCAATTTGAAGGGTCTTATAAAAATTGAAGACGTCTATTTGCAGTATAATGCCCAAAACATCGATAAAGGCGGTCTCTAATACACATAGATAAGTATTGACAACTATAAAATATAGATAAGTGCCCAAATAAACATTAAATTTAATATACAAATGCCTAAATAGTTACCCACCATTAAATTTATTTATAATTATAAAAGTGGAATGTTATTTAACAGTTATGGTAATCGCCCCATTTTGAAGACAAAAAGGACATCGTCGATTTTTTTTAAAAGATGGAAGATGAGGTTAGAGGGGGGGCACGGGCCCAGCGGCACCCCCTCCTTCAACCTTAAATAAAGTATATTAATGATACCCTTTAAATATAAACCCAGAACTCACCTTGCGGGCGGCGCACATCAGGGGTACGAGCAGCCATAGGCGCCCCCCCACCTCCACCACCACCAGCACCGTCCTCCTCCTCCGTTGGTCCCAAATGAGGATCCGAGAGTGACCTGCTCGGCTGTTGCCATAACGATGACGGGCGAGGCTGGGTGGCGGAACCAGCACCACTGTCGAGTCCTACGTGGGTGAGATTGGGCACGGAGGAGCGGGAGAGAACACCGGAGCCCACCCCCCCGCTGGGCAGGACAATGTCGTCGGTATCCTGTGTGTTGGTGTTGAGGCTGGCCTCCTCGGACATCCACACCTGTATACGGACGGTGGGTTATAGAAGGGGACAGAGGTGACCGTGGGGTTGATATTGAGAGAAGTCTAGTGGGAAATTAGTTACAATCGATATTGATTTCGCTCCCCCATAATAACGAAAGATAATCATTTTCTGTAACACGTTTCAGACAGATAAAATTACACCTCACTCTGATAACAATAATAAATAATTTTCTTGACAAAAATAAAAGACAAAGAAATATTAATCAATGATTGAATACAATCATAAAATTATGATAATATGAAGAAAGTCATTGTGCCAACTCGTAAATCGGTACATTATGTTACCGAAATATGACCAATAAATAATTTGTAGTGAAAATTATATATCGAACATCCATGAGTAATGTATCATTTTCATCAAGCTGCAAATAAGAATTATATTTAAAGTGTTGATCACGTCATACTGTTTCTTTCCAAAGATATGAAGGCGACGACACATCACAGTTTATTTTAGTAAAATATGTTTTTGAGTTTAAGAAAAAATAAGATTTCACAAGTCGACATTATGATTATGACAGCAAGAAGAACCCACCATGGCATTCTGGTGCTGGCGCACAGCATCGACCACTTGCGCAAACCAGGTCTCCTCACTGGCACTGAGAGGAATCGTGTCCGTGAAGATGTGATGCCAGCGAGTGAGCAACAGCTGGGCCTCACACCACATCAGCTTGCACCGCTTGGGATCGGCCAGCTGGAGGTGGCGTGACCCCTGCTCCCTCAGCTGGGACTTGCTGTCCGGCCGGAGGAAGAGGACAATCGGGGCGTACTGGGCCCGGTTGAGCCGTTCCACCGCGATCGGGGTGATGTCCAGCAAGCAGTGCTTCCCGCGGTCCAGCACAGACTGCCGGGGAAGATATACGCCACAAGTGAATTTACTGACTAAACAATGGTTAGCGGTTAATGTTTTTCATAACCACCAGAAATTATAATTTTTAGCGGTATTAGTAATCAAAAAAATAGAATGTCTGTATCTTTTAGATATCTGATTGACTAAATTTAAAATGTCATGAGTATTAACGGTTAGTTTACGTTTGGGGTCCTATATGACCCCAGACGTGTTTGAATGATCATTAAAAAAATATGTATTATGATGAACCTTAGTTTTTTTACTACTTTTTCTAAATGATTATGATAATACTTTTGGGAGGTAAAATATTTTTGCCATGTACCCATAACACTATGTACGCCAACAATACTAGCTAGTTTACGTTTGGGGTCATATAGGACCCCAGAAAAAGTGTAGTTATTGATCCTAATTTTTTTATTTTTTAAACCATTATTTCTTATAATTTTCTATTATTTTTCAAACCAGAAAAAGTGTACTTTTTTCTTTCTTAATTTTTATTATTTTCAAACCATAAACAACAATCAATTATATTCAGCAAATATTAATATATCAGAGCAAGTAAAACAGTTAGTAGCATGATTGTTCCCACATATATAT
>JAUZND010017908.1:0-26592 GCA_034780555.1 Coelogynopora nodosa | reverse complement strand
GATTGACATTTTTGTACTACGTACAAAAACGTATCTAGCTCTGCCGAGGGCGTGGCGCCGGCAAGTCATTATTAGGCTATCATTATTATTTATAAAATATTTATAAATTATGTTATAAAAATTCGTTTAAAAAATTATTTATTTATAAAAAATAATTGTTTTATAGACTGAAGCCTTTCTCAATCATTTAAAAAAGTTTAAAAATTTCCAGCATATTTTATTGGTCAATTTGGTATTTAAAAACATTTTTTTGTTTTTTTTGATTTTTAGTTGGATAAAAAGGGGAAAGAAACGGAATTAACTGGACGGTATAGCAACATGTACAGAAAAGCAATGAGCATGGAAGATATGACGAACATTTTGTAAAAAAAATTTTTTTATTGTTGGAAATTTGTTTTTTAGTTATATGGAATTTGAGTTTCATAAAGAATGTCCTCGACTTGATTGGAGTCGACTTTCAGTTTTTTCAGAAAGGGTAGAAGGATTTGTTTATAATAGCGGATATACGACTATAAGCATTTTGGATCCAATGGAAAAATCTCATGTCAATGTGCCTACGCTACAAACTGGAGTGGTTAGGTCAAATTGTATAGATTGTTTAGACCGTACAAATGTTGTTCAGAGTTTGATTGGATTGGAGGTTTTATTTAGGAATTTGCATGTAATTTTTTTTAAAATAATTTTTATTAAAAAAATTGTAAATGGGTAAGATCGCGAAAAATCATACGACCAATCGAGGTAAAAATAGAATGTTACAAAATTTTGTTATGTACATTGAAATATAAAGTTAATTTTTAAAAATAATTGAAACAGTAGAAAAAATGTTATCTTGTCCAAATTGTAAATAATGTTATTTTATAGGATCTTAAAATTGTAAATCATAAAAATGATTTGGTCAATAATACTATTTTCATGAACATTTTCAAAAATTGTAATTTATTTGTATAAATTTGTAAATTAATATTAATTATTATACTTAAAATATTTACTTGAAAGTATGGGCGGATAATGCTGACGTGTTGTCTTTGCAGTATGGTGGAACAAAGGCATTGAAAACGGATTTTACTAGGTATATTTATTTGTAAATAAAATATTTTTTATAAAATTCTGAATTCTGAATTTTAAATTTATTTTAGATTTGGTAAAAGGACAGTACAAGGTGCTTGTTGGGACGGCATAAATTCTGCTAAACGTTATTTTATTAACAATTTTAAGGATGGATTAAGACAAGTTATTTTATTTTTTATCTTTTTTTTTATTTAAAAATTGTATGCATTTATAAGAATCTAATTGTTAATTTGTATTATAGGACTCTCTTGACTTGATATCTGGAAAATACAATTGCAAAAACCTTAAATTATCCAATGAAAATGAATTGTACTTGAAAAATACCAAATTGACTTTTGATCGCGCGGTATAAATTTTATAATAAATTTTAAAAGATTTTTTAAAATTATTTAATTTCAAATTAGATACTCTCCTTCTTTTTCTTTTGTTGTGTCATGTTTATTTTTAATCTTGTTTTTGGAGGTTATTTTTATTAATATTATTTTAAATATATTAATTTAGAAATTTTTTCAAAAAATACCATCCTTCATCTTTTATTCTGGGGGTCGAGCACTCTATTTTGTGGAAAGCTCATAATATCGTATGGAGTATTTTTTGTTGATCGTCCCAATCTTTTAAAACTAAAAGAATATTAATATAATTGTTTTACCTCACAGAACTTATACAATTTTATATTTTTTTTACTATAAATATTTATTATAATAATTATTTAATATATTTACTAGTGCACTATAGTGGTGTACCAAAAATTAAAATTGTACATATCTTCATCATTTTTTACCCATTTTTGTTGATTTTATTAATTTATTAAGTAATTATCTCTGTAATTAGTAAATATTTGTACGCAATTTTTATTATATTAAATACTGAGATGTATCAAACTTTTTCCAGTTAAAAAGCGTTACTTCATGCAGATATGTTATATTTTGGCTGAAAAGGGGGTTTTTCAATCCCCTGAGAACTTCAAAAATAAGAGAATTTTTATTCTTTAAAAGTTTGAATTTATCTAAACAAAATATAATTTTAAACCAATATTTTCTAAAATTTAAAAATTTTCATAACAAAAGTTTATTCCTAAAATGGGGAGGACAATTTTCTTTCAAGCTTTTTAAAAAATATTTTTCTAATTATTCAATCTTTTTAATAATCAGTTTTTTCTGTATAAATTTCTGTAGTAAATTTAATTTACTCAAAAATATTTACTATGGTTTTAATTTAAAAAAACAAAAGTTTATTTTTTCAAATTTTATGAAAATAAATTTCAAAAATCATCAATTCACCATTTCCTATGAGTAAATTGCAAGATAAAGACATTTATCTCTTGTCGGGAATATACGAATTGATACAGAGGTAAAAATTTTGTACAAAGTTCAAAAAGACTTACTACAAGTTGTATAAAATTTAAAATTATAATTAAAAAAAGAATACGCGATAAAGACGATATCGGACCCCCCATGAACCGACTTAGAAAAGAACTAGATGAATTAAAATCAACTGTATCGTCTTCGAAATGTTTAGACATGGATCAGGTAGATTTAGACAAGGAAATTATAAATGCGAAATTGAAATTGAAGAAAAAGTGTCTTTTGATTGAAAATTTGAAAAAAACGATTCTATCCAACGATTCTTGTCAAGTGAATATTGACGCGATGGATGTTGATGAACCGGTCGATTTTGATTTTGTTTCCATTAATGACGAGTCGATTGTCGACAACTAAACGAGTTTAGACAAAATTCTTAAAGGATAAAAAAAAATTTGATATTTTAAATACTGTATACAGTGTATAGTTCAATCTTCTCTCGAGTGCTGAAATAAAGTATAAATTATGTATAGCCCATAAATTTCTAATTAACCCAATTTCAACGTAAAATAATAATAATAATAATTTAGTTACTAATAGCCCATTAAGTTTCATGCACCACTATTTTTCATAATAATTATTATCAAGTCAAATATACCCTTTATAAAATTATAATTTTATAAACAAATCACCCCAATAAATAGTAAATTGAATACACTCGAAGAAAAGACTAAATTTTCAAACACAACTCCCTTTTATGGCATACATGTTGCAGTCCCTACAAATTGTACAAGATACAAGTGTGATACAAGTTTTGTATCATAAAAGTAACAATAGGTTAGTTTATAAGGGGAACAAAAGTTGGTATAAAATAATTATATGAATAATTTTCCGAGTGCGTTTATTTTAAAATGTATAATTTAAATCTACCTATAAAATAGAATACTTGTAGCCATCTATATATTGGCTGTTTATCGACTAGGCTTTTTTTAAAATTATTTTAAAATCATTTTTAATAATTATAAGTTTATTTAAATGATCAAGTCTCCAAAATGCAACACAATCGACGAGTATATAAAAAACGAAAATCGCGAAAAGATGGTCAACGCCATTCAAAAAACAAGCAAAAATTTACTACAAGTTTCTCACAATTATGTTTCTCCGGTGAATGTCTATTATGTAAGCAAGCAGACGAATAGTAAGAATGGAGAATGCAGGCATAAAAACAAGTCAAAGTGTATTTTTTGTGAAAAATATAAAAGTACTGTCCCGAGCCAATCAGAAACAATACAGGGGAATAAAAAGTTTTTCCAAAAACTAAACTGTATTAGCCAATGGCCCGGAATAGAAGAATTTGTAAATAATAATAATCAAGTTGCTAGTAATGTTTGTAATGTCCAAAAGCCGAATAAATTGTACAGCAATTATAGAAATGTTACTTCTATATACAAGAACCAAAAAACCTATTCCTTCGTTCCACCGGCAGCAAAAGTGGACTCTTTTGAATGGAAAAATGTTCATCATTTATATCACATCAAAACTTATATGGAAAATGTAAAAATGAAGAGAATTTCTAAAAACCGCCGCTATAATGCACCACATTTTTACGAGAGTCCTGTAAAAATTCAAGACGTGATTGACATTTTCAAAATTAACGATTATTGTAATGTTTCGGAACGTAAATACAACAAATTGTTCTCTAGACGCGACGGAATCGGACCTTCGAGTCGACATGGCATTAGAGCAATGAAAAATACCTTGGACAAACCACTGATTTCTAGTCTAGGACCCAGTTTGTGTGAAAATACCAACAGTGATAGTATTAGTACTGATAATAACATGCAGCCTTTTAAAATGACATCTAACTGTGTGGAAAATGCCAAATATATTCCCAAATCGCGGGTTGTTATTAATGTTACTTCTCCTTTACGACAGCACAAGATTACCAATGTCAAATTTCGATATACGCATAGAAAATTGAGGGAAAAGGTGTTTGTTAGAGATAGGAATGAGCAGATTGAAAATAATAGAGCATTAATTTCTTTGATTAATGATGGTGGAGGGAATGAATGTTTAAAATTTTCAAATAATACTGCCGTATCACAAGATGGAGTCAAAAAAAGTGACAATTTTTATAATGGAAATTGTTCCAGGTACTTTTTTTTTATTTGTTTTTTAATTTATAAGTATAATTTTTTTAAAGACCAAATACGACCATTTCAGGGAGTAGCAAGGTTCAAAATATGAACAAAGGAAATACAAATCGTCTAGTTCACATAGACCCGAAAACTTTCGTAATATTCATTAAAATTAAAAAAAAATATTAAGACGATAAAAAGTAAATATAATTAATATTTTTCGATTTTGAAATTTATCTATTTTAAATAAATTTCAAAATTAGTTATATTTATATTAAGTTTTTTTCAAAAAATTAGATTTTTCCATAACTGAAAAAGGTATTTTAAATGACTAATTAACTTTGATAAATTTTTTAACAAAAGTTGCATATAAAAAAATAAAGATTAAAAATAAAATTATAACTTGTAATTATTCTAAAATTTAGAATCCATGTGTTTGTTTTTTGAATTTAAATTTTTAGAATCGACAAGAATCGACAATATTTTTTAACCTCATACCCATGTCCATCAAGCCGATAAAAAGGAGTTGGAATTGAATTTTATTATTTTATTTATAATTAAAATGTACAAATTATACCAAAATAATAATAACATTTTAATAAAACTTAATTAATTATATAATTAACTCGAATACTCTCATGAAAGAGTAATATAAAATAATCAAGTGGCCAAATGCATAAAAGTCAGTTAAATCCAAAAAAAATTTTAAATCTTAAAACGACGGATATTACTTTATATTGTACAATATTTGGCACAGAATGCAATAGAATTAATTATTGGCAGCAACGTAACATTAATTAGGAAAATACTAGCTCATAAGATCAAATTAAAAAAAAATTTATAAATATACAAATAATACATTCGACTATTCGTTATAATCTTCGACTCAAACCTGAGTCATTCTAGTAAGTTTTTTTAAGGTCAAATGGCACTAGTTTTCCGACCTTTAGTCGTATTTTATAAAAAAAAATAAGTTAGTTGAAAAAAAAATACAGAATTGTTTTTTAACAATTTGGCCATGGAAATTTTTTGGGCCCACCCTAATATTTAATTTTTTTTATAAATTTAAAAAAATGCAACTTCAAAATTTATTAAACTTCAAATTTGTAACGATTTTTGAGTATATTTTTATAAAATCGTCGATTTTTTGAAACTTCATAAAGCTCATCATTCACTCTTCTGAGAGCTCTAACTAGATCATGTTGCGACATGTCTTTATCAGGTATTAGTTCTAGGCTTAGGAATATAGATTTAAAACGAACAAAATTGAAGCATCGTTTCGCCTCGTATATAATTTTTTTGTCGTCTTTATGTGGTCCTTCTATATAATCTTTAGATTGTTTTTCTATTGCTGGAAAATCATATTTCAAGAATTCTTCCGTTCCAACGGTTAAAATATCATCAAGATATTTTAAAAGGTCTTCTCTGGTTATATTTTTCATATCCAAAAGTGGATTAAACCCGCATACTAGTGCACAAAGTGTATAGAAAACAAATAAGACTGTAAGTTTCATATTTACCAAAAAAAAAACAATTTCGTTTTACAAAGAATTCGATTGGGATAAAGTTTTTAAAAAACTATTTATTGGTTCATAAAATGGTGCGTGTTTATTCAATTATTATCAAATGTAATTATAAATGCATTAGGTATAATATAATTATTAATTAAATATTTTTCCAACATTCTACTTTAAAAGTTGAAAATTTACTTGAAATTAATGTTTTATATATTTTAAAAATTAATAAAGTAAAAAATAAAATTTTCCATACATTTTTTTAAATAAAAATTCCCATCATTGTATTGTCGTCTTTTATGAGTAAAAATGTTGTTTTTATGTCATCTTTTTACATAATTTTGAAATGGAAATGAAACTTTCAATTTTGATTAAATAATATTTATAAATAAATACATTTTTAATAACAATTTTTAATTAATAAAATTCAAAATACTTACTCTCGGATAACTCATTTCTATAAAATGTAACATCATCACCACATGGATAGAATTCTGTATTTATTTTTTTAATAGCTCTTGATACGTCTTCTTTGAAAGTGGTTTGTGTGGATTTGGAAAGTTCTTTGAGTAATTCCATAAAATGAACGAGATTGTAGCAACGTTTAGCTTCATTTATAATCTTTCTGTCGGGTTTTAGTTTTTGATTTATAAAGTCTTTAAAATGCTTTTTAATCTTGGCATAATCATAACGATCAGATTCTACACTTGTAGATTTTAATATCTTTAAGCTTTTTGATAGATACTGTTTTCATGTCCAGAAATGGATCAAAGCTGTAAACTGAAGGATAAATTGTCCACAAGACAAAATTTAAAATTACAAGTTTCATATTTTAAATTACAAGACTATAATTTTAAATTTTCTTTAAAAATTTTTCAATTTGTAACTTGGTGAAACATTGGATGGTAATTCAATTATAATTAATATTTGTTTTTAATTTTAAATAAAGTTTTTTAAAATTGCAAAATTACGAAATTAATATTTCAAGGTTGATCATTTTTGTTTCATTTCTTCAAAATTTTTAAATCAAGAGCCAAATGTTATATTTCCTTTAAAAATACATTAACAATACATCCTTTTCACCCTCATTTCTTTTCAAATCGCAGACAGCCATATTCTTCAAGAAAATTTTTAAAAAAATTAAAATTTGATAAAAAGATTTTATAAATTTTCGATATGATTAATTAATATCATTATTCATTCGCAATTTATTTAATGTAATATCATTTATTATCTAATATATTATTTTAGAAAATACGAGTTAAGGTCAGAAAATTTACGCCATTTTAACCTTAAAAGGGTAATATTTATATTATTTAAATTTAGCATAATTTTAAATCATTATTTTAATTTGAAACGTACTAGAATGACTCAAGTTTGAGTAGATGATTATAACGAATGGTCGAATGTCTTATATTTGTGAATAGTTTTTTAAACAATTTACCATAGTTTATAATTAATTATATTGAATTTTTGCCCAAATATTGTAAATTTTAAAAAAAATATTAAATTTACCCGACTTTTAGGCAATTTGGCCACTTAATTCGGCCCACCCTAGAGTAGAATCTGCAGCTGTAGTTTTTAAGATTAATGAATGGGTTAAAGTCGTAAACTGGTGGATAAAGCGTCCTAAAACATTTAATATTTCAAATTTTTTTGATGAAAATTTTGATGTTAATTCAATTATATTATAATTTATAAATTAATGTTAGTTTTTTATTTTAAATAAAGTTTTACAAAATTCTTAGTAATTTCAAGGTTGAATTAAATAAAAATGTAAATATTAATCAACTTTTAGAGACATTAAACCTTTTCCACGAATATAATCTACATTTTTTAATTTTTAAATTTTTATAAAAATTTAAAAAAAAACCTATCCTCGGTTTGTAATGTAAATAAGACCAATTTGCAGTATAATAAATAGGCTGTGAAACAACAAGTGAGCCAATTATGAAAAAGATGCTATAAAAATATCGTTTGGAACTTTTCATGCTCAATTTTTCAAATTCAACCACCATTTTTTCTATATTACTGTTAGGCTTTGACATGACGTTGATATACTAGAGCACGATAATAATAAAAAAAATTTTTAATTAAATTTTAAATTTTACGCGCCTCTCTTGACTACAAATAACCTTACATGCGTAATCTGTCGGATTGTTGTCGTGATTTGTATCGATACCCATTAATTGTTAATACATTTAGAAAAATTTACAAAATTTGTAAATTTCAAATTTCCAAGTATTACTGTAGCAACGGATAAATATAGTTTAGCGCATTCTATCAGATACTAATTTGCACGTTGTAAATTTTAGAGATCTTTGAAATCTTGGAAATTTACAATACGTTTATTACTCGTCCTTTTTCTTACAATTCAATCTACATTTTCGAAAAATTTTTAGACGTAGATTATGGAACAGCCAGTAGACGACAATAACGTGGAGATGTGGAAAATGAAGCGTATGATTAAAAACTTGGAAATGGCAAGAGGAAATGGGACAAGTATGATTTCTCTCATCATTCCGCCAAGGGACCAAATTACTCGTTTCAGTAAAATGCTGGCAGAGGAATACGGCACTGCTTCAAACATCAAAAGTCGCGTTAATCGTCTTTCAGTGTTGGGGGCCATTACTTCAGTTCAACAAAAGCTCAAACTTTACCCCAGAGTTCCTAAAAATGGCCTAGTTGTTTATTGCGGGACTATTGTGGTGGAGGATGGCAAGTCGAAAAAAGTAAATTTTGATTTCGAACCTTACAAACCAATAAATACGTCATTGTACCTCTGTGATAACAAATTCCATACCGAAGCTTTGAGTGAGTTGTTGACGGATAACAACAAATTTGGGTTTATCATTATAGATGGGAAATCTTCGTTATTTGGAACTTTGTGTGGAAATACTAGGGATGTGTTGCAGACTTTCGATGTGGATTTGCCCAAAAAACATGGCAGAGGAGGACAGTCTGCTGTTCGTTTTTCGAGACTAAGGACTGAAAAGAGGCACAATTATTTGAGGAAAGTAGCAGAGTGTGCTGTGAAACATTTTATAACGGGGGATAAGTGCAACGCTACTGGTATTATTTTAGCGGGGTCTGCAGATTTTAAAACAGAGTTGGGGCAGAGTAATCTGTTTGATACAGTAAGTTGGTTTAATAATATTATGCAAGGTTTTAATAGTTTTAAGTTTTTTTACAGTTTTTAACGTCAACAATAGTGATGAATATAAAATCAAAAATATTGCTTACAAAACATCAATACGTCATAAAAAGTTATTACATTTTTTTATACTGTAACATTTATTTTTTTATTTAGTTTCAGAATTCACTGTTTAATTAAACTTTAATTTAATCTTCAAAAAAAATAACTAAATACAAAAATTCTTTTTCAAAAACGTATATTTTTAAATTTAAAAAATTTAATTTTCTATATTAATTGTTTTCGGCGATTTGAGTATGCGTTTCCTAAGTGATTCCCTTAGAAAGTGAACATGAATTTAAAAAAAATCAATACAATACAAATTTAATTTATTAAAATTTCAATTAAAAAATTTAATAAAAAACGTATCTATCCTAAATATTAATATTTTTTCTATTGGAAAAAGGTAACTGGGTCGTAATGAAAAAGTTTAATTTTTTTATTCTTCAAACGTGATGCAATAATATTCCAATAAAAAATTATTATTTTTTTTCATTTTATAATTAGCGACTTCAGGCGAAAATTATCAAACTTTGCGACATTTCTTACGGTGGAGTAAATGGATTCAACCAAGCTATCACTCTTTCAACAGACTGTCTTATGAATGTAAAATTTATCCAAGAAAAGCAATTGATTAGTATATTTTGTTTTTTTATTCAAATATTTTTTGTTTTTTTTTCAAGAAAATGTTCATTTTTTATGTTATTTTAGATCGTTATTTTAATGAAATTTCCGTCGATTCTGGAAAATACTGTTTTGGAATAGAATGCACTATCGATGCTTTGGAAGCTGGTGCTGTCGATACTCTTATAGTATGGGAAAATTTAGACATTATTCGTTTTCGACTCAAGAAACACACCACTTCTGAAACGGTCTATTTAAACTTGCGTCCAGATCAAGAAACAGTCGAGAAACATTTTATAGACACTGATGTATATTTTTTTTTTTATTTAAAAAATTTTTTTAATATTTTTTTAGACCGGCTTAAAAAT
The DNA here is from genome assembly GCA_034780555.1 of Coelogynopora nodosa. Lineage (NCBI taxonomy): Eukaryota > Metazoa > Platyhelminthes > Proseriata > Coelogynoporidae > Coelogynopora > Coelogynopora nodosa. Next base: position 16,386 of record JAUZND010017908.1, on the reverse strand, counting down.
GGAAATTTGCGAAAAAAGCTTGTTTCTCGATTGGTTGTCTGAAAATTACAAATCATTTGGTAAAAAATAATTTCTAAAAATAAATAAAATGTATTATTTAGGAGCCAAATTGGAAATAATTAGCGACCAGTCAAATGAAGGATGTCAGTTTGTTAAAGGTTTCGGTGGAATCGGAGGTTTGCTCCGGTATAAATTCGACATTGAACAACACGAAGACTATGGATTATGTGATGACATTGACGATGTAGATTTGGACGATTATTGATTATAGAATATATCCACCAACCTTACAGAAATATTATGGAAATTTTCATTTGAAAACGTATTAAAATATTTTTTAAAACGTTTATTTTTATTGACAAGAAAATTATACATTAAAAGTTTTAATTTAATACTTTTTATTCATAAATAATTATTTATTATAATATTTATAATTCCTGTTGAATTTTGTGATTGTTGATAAATTTAATTTTAAATATTTTAAATAATTATAAATACTAATCATTATTATTTGTAATGTATTGTGCAAAATCCAAACATACCTTTTTCAACCGAGCAACAAAAAATAACAAACAGTTTAAAAAATAGTTATCGGTTTTTATAAATAAATAAACCAAACATTTTTTAAAAAGAATTTAATATTTTTTAATTCATTTTACAATAATCGCCATTCAAAATGGATATCGATATTGCAGAGTTGGAAATTAATGACAAGAGAATTGAGTTTGTTGCTCAATATGCTCTTAAAACGTTCAAATTAAAGGGAGACAAGTGGACTAAAATGTATGGAATTGAGGAGAATCAAACGTTATTGAGAGACTATTTCGAAAGCGCTGAGAACAAACAGCTTATAGTTTCTTGTGGACAGGGAGCCATTTTATCCGTGGATTATGAGTGGCCTACAAATTCCAAGAGCAAGTGTTGTTATTTTGTGAAAAAAATAGCGGAGGCTTTATCGAAAGACGCGAAAATGACAAACAAGTTGCTGTATGGAGACTTGGCTGCTTCTCCGATTGACCAATTGTCTTCTTATATAGACGAGGTGGTAGTTTGTTTATTGTCTAATAAGAATAATCAGCTGCATTGGCCTCAAGTTGTAACCGAGGATGTCATCAAGCATGTTCATTCACTAAAGAGTAGTGTTAAGGTCATTTCAGGACAATCTAAAGGGATTACTCTTTTGCCGATTCCTGTGGGGTCTGAGAAGGTGGACACGTTTGATACTGATTGGTAACATTACTAATATTTTCTAGAAATTTATACTAGACATTCTATTATTGTGATGATTCATTGATGAATAATTTAAAAAAATTAAAATTTTTTGGTAATTTTGAGACTATTTGAGATACGTTTAAATTTTAAAATATTTTTTACAGTAAATTATATTTTCAATTGAAAAATGAAAGTCATTTATTAATTTAAAACAATTTTCAGGCCATTCCTTCGAATAAGATCAATAAGCTTATTATGATACTTTAAAATTTAACATTAAATATAAATATTACCCTTTTTTTACCACTTTTTTTTAGTAAACGTTTAGTAACAAGTAAAAATCAATGTGGAATTTTACGCTGATTTTTTGGTACTAAGTAAAAAAATTTAATAATTATTAGTTTTCAAGGAATTATCGCTCAAATTTTGGACATTCTATAATAGTGTTTACTTGGCAACAAAAATTAATTTTGTCGTTTTTATGTTATCTGTATTCTCTAATATAGAGTACCATAAAAACATTTATTAAAATTTACTTGGAACCTTGACCATTAAAATAATAACCATAATCATTTTTTGAAAACTGACCATTAACCGGCCCATACGACACAGCATGGTGTTTATCATGATCTTATTACTATAAATAAATTTATTTAGTATTTTTTTAAAATATATAAAGCGCATTAAATAATGCTGCTTTTCCCCTATTTTACCCCTTTTTTTAATTTATTGAAATTTATGTATGTAAAAAATTTTTTTATGGGTAAACGAATCCTGAGATGTATTATGGATGACAAGGTTGTTAAAATGAATGGTATTTTGATATTTATAATAAAACATAAATGCTTCAAATTTAAAAAGTAAATTACCTTTTTTTCATAAATTTTTATGACATTTTATGAAGAATTAAGAACAAAATAAGCCTAAGAGAAATAAAGTTTATTTTCAAAAATTATTATTTTACAATTTTGTTGATTCCTTCTCGATTAAATTTTTTTATTCAAAAAAAATATCAACATCTTTTTAGGCAGATAATTCCACACATTTTGATATATGTCACTAACAAAATTAAAACTATTGACACACCCTACCGTACACCCTAGTGAGTCACTAGTAGTGACCACAATTTTTAATATTTTATTGTTAATTAACTATTAATTTAACAGCACAATTAATTTTTGATTTTTTGGGATATAATACCTTAAAATAATGACAAAAAAATGTCATTTAGAAAATGCAACAAATAATTTTACCAAGTCTTAGATTCTAAGACTTGGAACGTAGAAAACTGTTTTCTAAAAATTAACTTTTTTGAAATTTTATTATTTTTGAAATGAAAAAAATGATAATTTTTATTGATAGCGATCAAGAAGAATTGAGAAGTATGGTGCATTCAATAGAAACAATGGTTATTGATTGGACTCATCAAATAACGGATGTTTTAAAAAAAGATTCTGCCGAAATATCTACTGAAGACAAAAACCCTCTACCATCTTTGGAATTTAATTTTTGGAAAACAAAGCTAGTTAACCTAAAATACATTCACCAGCAATTGGTTGATTCTAAAGTCTGTAAAATGGCTCAAATATTACAACAATATGATAGTTCCTATTATCCCCTTTTCCGAAACATGTTTAAAAGCGTAATAACGGCTCTCGCTGAAGCTGATGAAATAAACACATACCTTCAACCCATAAAAAACATTCTAATCGATGTTGAACAAACTGATTTTGACGGTATAAAGGACCTCATTACTTCCTTAATGCACGCAATTTGCACAATGTGGGCAAATTCAAACTTTTACAGTCATCCTACGCGAATTGTGGTGCTTTTACGTCAAATTTCTAATCTTTTAATACATATGGCGTCCGTTTTTCTTGAACCACAAGAGATTTTTAAAGGAGAATTGGCCGAATGTTTAGTAAAGATTAATTGCACGTTGAGTGTTTTGGAAAATTATAAACAAGTATTTTTCGATTATAGAATTAAAATTGGAGAGTATTTTAAATCAGATGCTGTTAAATTCTGGGAATTTCCAAACAGTATCATTTTTTCTAGGTATGATGACTTTATCAATAGAATGAAGATATTAAAAACGTTGATGGAAACGGCATCAGAGTTTGAAAAATTGGAAAAGATTGAATTTGGAGGTATCAAGGGAAGATCTTTGAGTCAATATGTTATTAATGTTTTTAATAGTTTTAATGAGGGGTTTAAAAAGTTTTCGTTGATTACTTACAATTGTTTGGATTTGGATGATGATGTAATTTTTTTTATTTTGGAGATTTATTTTTTATTTAGACGTTTGTTAACGATTATGCTGAATTTAGTCAAATGGTATCGGATTTGGAACGAACTTTGGCCTCCATTGTTTGTACAGCTTTTGACGATATAAATCAACTACCCGGAGCTTTTAGAGTGATTTATTTTAAAAAATTTAAAATTTAATTTTTAAAAAATAATTTTCTTTTTTAGTTAATTGATATTTTTGGAAGTTTACTAGAAAGAATAATAATTTCAGAAGAATTCAATAGTCGCTTTTACGAGATTGTTGAAATGTCGTACAAAGAATTCCAAACGGTCAAAACTATTTACTCTGAACATTTGGAATTGAAAAAAGAGGGAAAAGAATTACAAGCTATAAAACAAATGTCTCCTGTCGCTGGATCGTTAAAATGGATAATGAATATGCGAGCTAGACTTGAAAATTTAGTAGTAAACCTCAAACAACTACCTCATCCGTAAAAATAATATAAAAATGAAATTTAAATTTTTTTATACATTTTAGATGTGTTCAAGAAGAACCGGCACAAAATTTATTCGCTTCGATTGAAAAAATGTTTGGAGAGTTTAACATGTATATTAATAAACAAAAACAAAAAATAAAAATAAAAATAAATAATTATAATTTCAACAATTTTTAGAATGGAAAATGAACTGGACAATCAATGGAAATCCAACGTTGATGAATCTTGTTCGTTTAATTTGTCACAGCCTCTGCTTATCAGAAACGAAGAAACTAATTTATTAGACGTAAATTTCGATAATAAACTTGTGGCAGTTTTACGAGAAGTTCGGTTCATGGACTCTAAAGAAAAGGTCGATATACCGGCTGCAGCGAAATCAGTATTTGATAAAAGAGAAACTTTTAGAAATTACATCAATAATTTAATTTTATTGGTCAATTGGTATAATGATACGAGGACAAGTGTTTTGGAGGTGGAGTTTCCATTAATTCAAAATCAGTTGCAAGAGATTGACGAAAATTTAAAGTCTGCAGAGACGCAGTTAAATTGGAATTCAGAAGGTAATTACAAAAATATATTTTAACAAAATAAAAATGTATTTTCAAGAATATTTTTAAATTATAACAATGATAATAATTATTATTATAAAAAATCTATAAAATTTAGGTGTAACCGAATACATTACCGAAAAAAGTGACCAAGTCCACGACTTGGAAGGCCGCGTGAAAAAAACTAAAGAAAACATGGTTAAAATTGAAAAGATAGTTTCAACATGGTCCAAAACGCCTCTCTATGAAAGAAAAGAAGGTAAAAACGAAACTCATCTTGTCATAGACGATCGACAAGATCGTCTAAAAAAACGATATGCTGAAATATCCGAAGCTTCTGCTCAAGTGGAATCATTAATAAAGGAAAATATGAACCTATTTAAAGTCAGTGATGAAAAATCTGGAACCTGGTGCGCATATGTGGATTTTATAGACGAGATAATCGTCGAGGGATTTTTAAATACGGTACAAGTGTCTCTAGAATATTTATTAAAAGAAACAGAAACCAAAGTGGACAATAACCCACTTTTTACGTCGAAAATGGAGCTTCTGGCCCCAGATATTGCTTTCAACCCTTCATTAGACCATGAATCGGTTCATGGATTTTATGACACTATTGACATGATTATTGGCGATATTTACAAGCAAGCGAGTTTCTTTACTAGAATGGCCAAGCATAGTGGCTGCGAAAATTACCAAGTAATTTTTTTTAATTTTAAAAAGTTAAAAAACTCATTTTAAAAGTTGATATTTCCAACAATTTTAATATGACAAAATTAACATGAAAATTAAAATATTTTCTACCAGGTAAATACGTCTTTAGTAAAGAATCTTTACATATAAATTGATATAATGCATGTCGTGTCCCTTGTTCATTATATTTATACAAGACTTTCTAATACAAGAGTCTACGCCAATGTTAAATTCTGCCTGATAATTGGGGATCTGCGTCGTTTATTTGAGAGCCATTTCCTCACTTGTTTGGGAGAGAGGTTTGTCATAACACAGAGGTACTTTGTTTCATCTTCAGAGGCGTATGGATTTTCTTTTTTGTTGGAAATCCAAGCAGATAAAAAATTAATCACTTGTGGCGTAAACAGAGTCCTTTTTCTTTTTACTTTAAGAAGGTTTGCTATAAAAAATGAGCCAGATATTTCGCAAGGTGTTTTCAATTTTGTTCTAAATTTTAATTTTGAACAAAAGTAAAAAATAATTAAATGTTAGTTTTTTTTTAATCATACATATTTTCATACTGAATTATTTATTCGTCAATCTAGAATTTAATTTATATTTAATTTAATTTACCTTTCTGATGTAGTGGAGTTTTTGTTGTCGTTTAAAGATTGCTGGTTTGTGGACATTTTCATTTTAATTTAAAATTTATTTCAAGTTGTAATAATGTAATGTAATGTTTGCAAATTTTTCACCTTGTTTCTGTTTCACGTTTTAAATAATGAAAATTTTAAATTTTCTAAAAATATTGTTATATTGTTACACCTTAAAACTAACCAAATCCGTTTCAATATATTGGTTCACGCTAATTGCTGCAAGAGTGTCATAATCAATTTTAGTTGATTTAATTGGTCCGATGCAATTCGTTGGTTTGTTCATTTTATAATGTCCATATTGAGTGATGATTCACTGACCTATACAGTAAGTGACACTACTCAATGTATTCAGTTTATAAATAAATCATGTACGTTATTGACGTGTCAATTCAAATTTATTTGTTACATTTATTGTCACGTCAATAACAAGCGTTTATAAGTTTTAAATTTTAATATTGGCAATATTTAAATTAAATTATAATAAAATTATTTAGACTGATATGGAAGAAATGGACAAGTTGACAGGTATAAATTTACTTTTAAAATTTAAAATTTTTTATTTTTAAATTTCAGATTTACGACAAACTATTATGAGTCGTGTTCAAAATATAATGGAAAAGGGACTAGAGTACAGAATGTCATTTGACAACCAAGCCTATTTGTGGATTGACGATCGACAAGAATTTTTGAGGCAATTTTTGCTGTATAATCACGTATTGACGAATGAGGAAATTGAATCTTATGGAGAGAGTGGGGTTCCAGAATCGCCACCCACTTTGGATCAATTTAAAGAGCAGGTTGATAGTTATGAGAGGATTTATCAGGAGGTATTTTTAATTTATAAAAAAAAATTTAAAAGTATAAATTTATAATTTTTTTTAAATAGCTAAATCAAAGCGTTGAACCCTTTGTATACTTTGATGGCTGGTTTAGAATAGATTGTAGACCATTTAAACAAAGCCTTTTAAACATTGTCAAACGCTGGAGTCGTCTATTTAAACAAAATCTCATAGACCACGTTACAACGAGTTTATCTGACTTGTCAGAATTTATCGAAACGGCCAACAAGGGTCTTTCTTTATCTGTACAAGACGGAGATTATAAATCTCTAGTCGACTCGATGGGTTATCTGATGGCCGTAAAAGATAGACAAGCTTCTACTGATCAAATGTTCAACCCATTGAAACAAACGATAGAACTTTTGAAAACGTATAATCAAGAAATGCCAGATGAAGTTCATCAAATGGTATTGATTTATTTATAAATTATTATAATTTAATTTTAAAATCATTTAGCTACAAGAACTCCCTGAACAATGGAACAATACAAAGAAAATCAGCGTCATTGTCAAACAAGAACTGGCCCCATTGCAAGCAAACGAGGTGGCCAATATTCGCAAAAAAACAGCATCATTTGATGTGAGACAACACGAATTCCGAGAACGTTTCCGCAAAATTGGAGCCTTCTTTTACAACTGTGAAGATCCATATCAACTGGTGGATACTGAAAATGACACTATCCTTCTCATGGAAAAGGAAATGGAGCAACTGTTTGAATCTGCTGCCTTGTTTGAAGTAAATATTCCAGACTTTAAGCAAATTAAAGTTAGTAGGAAGGAATTGATAATGCTTAAAAATCTGTGGGATCATGTGAATATCGTCTGTTCGTGTATCGTAGACTGGAAAACTACTTTTTGGAATGAATTGGACGTTGAAAAAATGGACATGGAGTGTAAGAAATTTGCAAAAGACATACGAATGTTGGACAAGGAAATGAGGGCCTGGGATACATATACGGGTTGTGAAGCTACGGTAAAAAACATGCTGACTTCGTTACGAGCCGTAGGAGAATTACAATCCCCAGCCATTAGAGAACGTCATTGGATGCAGTTGATGCAAGAGACGGGAGTTAAATTTGTCATGGATGACAATACCACTCTTGAAGATTTGTTATCTCTAAATCTTCACAATTATGAAGACGAAGTTCGTAATATAGTTGATAAAGCGGCCAAGGAAATGAGCACTGAAAAGGTGTTGAAGGAGCTTGATACTACATGGACTACCATGGAGTTGGAACATTACCCACATCCTAGGACAGGTATAACAATGATTAAAGTTAGCGAAGAATTGATTGAAACGTTGGAAGACAACCAAGTTCAATTGCAAAACATGCTCACTTCAAAATTTATCGCTCACTTTTTGGAGCAAGTGTCTAGTTGGCAGCAAAAACTGTCCAATGCGGACCAAGTAATTACGATATATCTGGAAGTTCAAAGAACGTGGTCGCATTTAGAATCAATCTTTATAGGATCGGAAGATATACGCTACCAATTGCCCGAAGACTCGGACCGATTCGTTATTATCGATGAGCAGTTTAAGCAAATTGTGAGTGAAATTGAAAACTCTACAAATGTGATTAAAGCTACAGATAGACCAGGGTTCTACGAAAGATTAGAGTCTATACAAAAGGACTTGACTTTGTGCGAAAAGGCCCTCGCAGAATACTTGGAGACTAAACGTCTTGCTTTCCCCAGATTTTACTTCATCTCGGCTGTCGATCTCTTGGACATTTTGTCCAATGGAAATAACCCTACTCTTGTTTGCAATCATTTGAGCAAATTGTTTGACAGTTTGGCTAAAGTTAAGTTTGAAAAGGACGCAAACGACAACAATACTAAAAATGTGCTTGGAATGTGGTCGAGCGACGCTGAGTATGTAGAGTTTGCCAACCAAAAGTGCGATTGTTCTGGACAAGTAGAAGTTTGGTTAAACAGAGTTCTTGATGCAATGAGAAGCACAATCAAATCTGGATTCACCGAGGCTGTCGTCTCGTACGAAGAGAAGCCAAGAGAACAGTGGTTGTATGATTACCCAGCCCAAATCGCTCTGTGCTGTACACAGATATGGTGGACCGTTGAAGTGAACATTACGTTTGGCAGATTGGAAGAAGGGTACGAGAATGCCATGAAAGAGTACAACAAAAAACAAATTATGCAGTTGAATAGTCTCATTGTTATTCTGTTGACCGACATGACTCCCGGTGACAGACAGAAAATTATGACCATTTGTACCATTGACGTGCACGCGAGAGACATTGTTAATAAAATGATTATTCAAAAGACTGACAATTCCCAAGCCTTTTTGTGGCTCTCCCAATTACGACACAGGTGGGATGAAAATATTCAAGATTGTTTCATCAACATTTGTGACGCTCAATTTAGATACTCTCACGAGTATCTTGGAAATACTGCCAGGTTGGTTATTACGCCATTGACGGATAGGTGCTACATTACTCTTACGCAATCTCTGCATTTGGTCATGAGTGGGGCTCCAGCTGGACCTGCAGGTACCGGAAAGACTGAAACGACCAAGGACCTCGGAAGAGCTTTGGGTATCATGGTGTACGTGTTCAATTGCTCAGAACAAATGGACTACAAGAGTGTGGGTAATTGTTACAAAGGTCTAGCTCAATCGGGAACGTGGGGTTGTTTCGATGAATTTAATCGTATATCTGTGGAAGTTTTGTCGGTGGTAGCGGTACAGGTAAAATCTATCCAAGACGCTATACGAGATAAAAAGCCCAGATTTATATTTATGGGAGAAGAAATATCTCTGACTCCCACTGTAGGTATATTTATTACAATGAACCCAGGGTATGCGGGGAGAACTGAGCTACCAGAGAATTTAAAGGCTCTTTTCAGACCTTGTGCTATGGTCGTACCTGATTTTGAACTAATTTGCGAAATTATGTTGGTCGCGGAAGGTTTCATGAATGCTCGTATTTTGGCCAGAAAGTTTATAACACTTTATACGCTGTGCAAAGAACTGTTGTCCAAACAAGATCATTACGATTGGGGACTGCGAGCTATAAAGTCAGTTTTGGTGGTGGCTGGGTCGCTCAAAAGAAGCGATCGAGATCGTCCAGAAGAAGAAGTTTTGATGAGAGCATTGCGAGACTTCAATCTTCCTAAAATTGTGACTAATGACACGCCAGTTTTTATGGGACTTATTGGAGACTTGTTCCCGGCATTAAATATACCAAGAAAACGAAACGTTGAATTTGAATCAACGATAAAGGAAGCAGTATTAAGCCTCAAGCTACAGGCAGAAGAAGGGTTTGTTTTGAAAGTGGTGCAATTGCAAGAACTGTTTGATGTGCGACATTCTGTTTTTATCGTGGGAAACAGCGGCACTGGGAAATCAATGGTTTGGAAATCTCTCTTTAAGGCTAACCAGATTATGAAAAAGAAACCCGTTGCAGTAGATTTGAACCCCAAAGCAGTGACCAACGATGAACTGTTTGGTATCATCAACCCCGTGTCGAGAGAATGGAAGGATGGCCTTTTTTCCGTCATTATGAGAGATTTAGCTACTATCTCTTCCGAGAATCCTAAATGGATAGTTTTGGATGGGGATATCGATCCCATGTGGATTGAATCGCTCAATACGGTAATGGACGACAACAAGGTTTTGACTTTGGCGAGTAATGAACGTATTCCTCTTACAAAATCGATGCGTTTGTTGTTTGAAATTAGCGATCTGAAAACGGCCACGCCCGCCACAGTCTCTAGAGCCGGTATTTTGTACATTAATGCTGCAGATTTGGGTTGGAATCCTTATGTAACGTCTTGGATTGATCAAAGAGAAGTTCAATCGGAAAAGGCCAATTTGACAATATTGTTTGATAAATATGTCCCGACATTGTTATCCGATGGAGTCAAAATTAGGTTTAAGAAAATCACTCCCGTGGCAGACATTAGCCATGTCCAAATGTTGTGTTATTTGCTAGAATGTTTACTGACTCCAGAAAATACTCCTACTGATTGTCCCAAAGAGGTGTATGAAATTTACTTTGTGTTTTGTTGCATTTGGGCTTTCGGAGGTTGTATGTTTCACGACCAGTTGGTTGATTATCGTGCTGAATTCAGCAAGTGGTGGATAACTGAATATAAAACCATCAAGTTTCCTACTCAAGGGACCATTTTTGATTATTATGTTGATAAAGACACTAAAAAGTTTGAATTGTGGTCTAAAATTGTCCCCTCGTTTGAATTGGACGTGGAAATTCCACTGCAATCAACGCTTGTACATTCGGTAGATACTACCAGGATTAGATATTTCATAGACAGACTTATAGAAAACAGACGACCTGTTATGCTTGTCGGTAGTGCGGGTACGGGAAAAACGGTATTAATGAACGACAAACTAGCTTCCATGGGACAAGATTTCATGATTAAAAACGTTCCATTCAACTTTTACACTACATCTTTAGTGCTGCAGAGTATTCTAGAATCCCCACTTGAAAAAAAAGCTGGTAAAAATTATGGACCTCCAGGTACAAAAAGGCTAATTTACTTTATCGACGACATGAACATGCCAGAAGTGGACAAGTACTTTACTGTCGCTCCACACACTCTAATTCGCCAACATTTGGATTATAATCATTGGTATGATAGAACCAAGTTGACGCTGAAAGAGATTAAAAACACTCAGTACGTGTCTTGTATGAATCCCACTTCTGGGAGCTTTACTATAAACCCCCGTTTGCAAAGACACTTTTCCGTGTTTGCTCTCAATAGTCCCAGTTCAGACGTGCTCTTGTCTATTTACAAGACTGTTTTGACACAGTTTTTGCAGACTACCAACTTTTCGGCCGCGGTTAAAAAAATTGCTCCCAACATTTCCCAAGCTGCAGTTTACTTTCACCAGAAATTTGGAAATATAATGCTCCCAACAGCCATCAAGTTTCATTACATTTTCAACTTGAGAGACTTGTCCAATATATTCCAAGGGATACTATTCTCTTCTCCAGAATGCATCGTTACCGGTATTGACTTGATACGCCTGTGGGTGCATGAAGCTAGTAGGGTTTATCGCGACAAGTTAGTAGAAGAGGACGATTTTAAAACATTTGACAAGTTGATTGTGGAAACTATCAAGAAAAATTTTGAAGAACCCGAGGACAAAATACTGGAAATTCCAAATTTATATTGCCATTTTGCTTCCGGAATAGGAGATCAGAAATACATGCCTGTAGTTCAAGTAGACGAACTGACCAAGATTTTAACTGAAGCATTAGCCAATTATAACGATTTGTATGCTTCGATGGACTTGATTTTGTTTATGGATGCTATAGGGCACGTTTTGAGGATAAACAGAATTTTGGAGATGCCGCGTGGGAATGCTTTACTGGTAGGTGTAGGAGGAAGCGGGAAGCAGTCTTTAAGTAGACTGGCTTCTTATATATCGAATCTTGAAGTGTTTCAAATTACTCTGAGGAAGGGATACGCTATTGCAGATTTGATATTGGACTTGTCAGTGTTGTACACAAAGGCGGGTTTGAAGAATATAGGAACCGTTTTCATAATGACTGATGCACAAGTAGCTGATGAAAAGTTTTTGGGTAATTGGAATGTTTATATTTTATAAAATTTTATTTAGTACTCATAAACGATTTGTTGTCATCTGGAGAAATCCCCGGATTATTTCCTACCGACGAACGAGATAATATAATAAATGCCATTAGAAACGAAACAAAAGCTGCAGGAATACTGGACACCAACGACAATTGCTGGACATTCTTCATAGAAAGAGTAAAGAGGCAATTGAAAGTGGTTCTTTGCTTCTCTCCTGTAGGCAACACTCTTCGTGTGAGAAGTAGAAAATTCCCGGCGATTACCAACTGCACTTCTATAGACTGGTTCCATGAATGGCCCAAAGAAGCTCTTTTATCTGTCAGCAACCGTTTTCTGAGTAATGTGGAACTAATCACTCCAGAAATGCTCCCCTCTGTCGCAGAGTTTATGTCTAGTGTGCACATTGGAGTTGATCAAATGAGCAGTCTCTATTTTCAACAGGAAAGACGACACAACTACACGACACCAAAGAGTTTTTTGGAGCAGATTAACTTTTACAGAAACTTGATATCAAAGAAGCACAAAGGTCTATTGACCAACATGCAGAGGTTGGAAAACGGACTCGAGAAATTAAAAAGTACTGCTCAACAAGTGGACGATTTAAAGGCCAAGTTGGCAGCGCAAGAAGTCGAACTGTCTTTGAAGAATGAGGCTGCAAACAAGTTAATTTCGATCGTGGGAGCTGAAACGGAAAAGGTTTCTAAGGAGCAAAATTTGGCAAATATTGAGGCCAAGAAAGTGGCTACTATTACGGAAGAGGCGACTGCAAAGAAAATTTCCTGTGAGACGGACCTTGCCAAAGCAGAACCGGCGCTAGTGGCTGCTCAAACTGCCTTGGACACTCTAAACAAGACCAACTTGACAGAGTTGAAGTCATTTGGAAGTCCTCCAAATGCAGTCATCAACGTGCTGGGGGCTGTAATGGTATTGCTATCCAATAAAACGCAAAAAATCCCCAAAGATCGCAGCTGGAAAGCGGCAAAGATTAGCATTGGAAAAGTGGACGAATTTTTGTCTGCACTCATCAACTATGACAAGGAGAATATCCCGGCTGTATGTCAAAAGGCCGTACATCCATATTTGGACGATCCGGAATTTGAACCAGATTTTATTATGAGCAAGTCATCTGCTGCTGCGGGATTATGCGCTTGGGTAAGGAACATTATGTCATTTTTTATTGTTTTTTGTGACGTGGAGCCTAAACGGCTGGCCAGAGATGCTGCTGTAGCAGCTCAGATTGCAGCTGAAGAAAAGCTGCGTCTTATAAAGTTAAAACTGTTTCAATTGGAAGCAGCCTTGTCGAAATTGACTGCAGAATACGAAAAAGCCACCAACGAGAAACTAAAGTGCCAACAAGAGGCTGATACGACAAATAAAACTATAGAATTGGCAAATAGGCTAGTGGGGGGCTTGGCTTCCGAAAATGTTCGATGGGCCGATTCTGTACAAAACTTCAAAAATCAGGAGAATACTTTGGTAGGTGACGTATTGTTGACAACGGCCTTTGTATCGTACGCGGGGTGTTTTACCAAACGATTTAGAGTTAGCTTGATGGAAAAGGAGTGGTTGCCTTTGATAAAAGGATTAAAAGTGCCTATTCCAATAACTGACGGAATTGATCCTCTCAACATGTTGATTGATGACGCCATCGTAGCCACGTGGAATAATGAAGGATTGCCTGCGGATAGAATGTCCACAGAAAACGCCACTATCCTCACATCTGCTGAAAGATGGCCTCTAATGATTGACCCTCAATTACAGGGGGTAAAGTGGATAAAACAACGATATGGAGAAGAGTTGATAGTGGTGCGTCTCGGAACTAAAGGCTATCTCGACGTTTTCGAACAGGCCTTGTCTAGCGGCAGCACTGTTCTCTTGGAAAACATAGAAGAGAGCATTGATCCTGTATTGGATCCAGTAATTGGAAGAAACACGATCAAAAAGGGAAGATCTATAAAATTAGGCGACAAGGAAGTAGAATACAATAAAAACTTTAGACTAATAATCCACACAAAACTGGGAAACCCCCATTACAAACCCGAAGTACAGGCTCAAACGACTCTTATAAACTTTACAGTCACGAGAGATGGATTAGAAGACCAGCTTCTAGCAGCCGTGGTAAGAAAAGAACGTCCAGATTTGGAAAAAACAAAGGCTGATCTTACGCGACAACAAAACGAATTTAAAATTGTTATCAAACAACTTGAAGACGACTTATTGGCCAGACTATCGGCTGCGGAAGGTAACTTTTTGGGAGATTACGAATTGGTTGAAAATTTGGAGAGGACTAAACGGACAGCTACAGAAATTGAAGCGAAAGTGATTGAAGCGAAAGCCACAGAAATTGAAATCAACGAAGCTAGAGAATTGTACAGAGCAGCCGCGGCGAGATCTTCCTTGTTGTACTTTGTTTTGAATGAACTGCACAAAATTAATCCCATGTACCAGTTTTCCCTCAAAGCCTTTTCGTTAGTGTTTGAAAAAGCCATAGATCGATCTGAACCTTCAGATGACGTTAAACAACGAGTGGATAATCTTATAGACTTTATTACGTACAGTGTGTTTATCTACACGACAAGAGGGCTTTTTGAAAAGGATAAATTGATTTTCACGGCGCAAATGACATTTCAGATATTACTGCATTCAAACTTGATTGTCCAGGAGGAATTGGACTTTTTATTGAGATTCCCGATTGTGACTGATGTGACGAGTCCTGTCGACTTTCTATCAGACATTTATTGGGGAGGAATAAAAGTAAATTATAATAATAAATTATTAATTATATATTAAAATATTTTTATTACTAGTCTCTTTCCAACATGGAAGAATTTAGAAACCTTGATCGCGACATTGAAGGTTCGGCTAAACGCTGGAAAAAGTTTGTGGAAAGCGAAACTACAGAAAAGGAAAAGTTTCCACAAGAGTGGAAAAATAAAAAATCACTCCAAAAACTCTGCATGTTGAGAGCACTCCGTCCCGACAGAATGTCGTATGCAATCAAAAATTTCGTGGAAGAGCAGCTTGGGAGTAAATATGTCGAAAATACGAGCATTGAATTTTCCAAATCGTATGAGGAATCTGATGTGTCGACTGCAATGTTTTTCATATTATCCCCGGGAGTAGACCCCTTAAAAGACGTGGAACAATTGGGCAGACAGATGGGGTTCACAGATGATAATAAAAACTTTCACAACATTTCTCTGGGCCAAGGACAGGAAGTTGTGGCAGAAAATGCAATGGCTATCGCGTCAAAAGAAGGACACTGGGTGGTTCTTCAAAACGTACATTTGGTGGCCAAGTGGCTTGTTACACTCGAAAAACTAATGGAAAAGTACAGTTTGGACAGCAATCCCAATTATCGATTGTACATTAGTGCGGAGCCAGCTGGATCTCCCGAGTACCACATTATTCCACAAGGGATTCTCGAATCTGCTATTAAAATTACCAACGAAGCCCCTACTGGTATGTTGGCCAATATACACAAAGCTCTGGACAATTTCAACCAGAATACGCTAGAAATGTGCGCCAGAGAAAATGAGTTTAAATCAATTTTATTCGCTCTCTGCTACTTCCATGCTGTTGTCTGCGAGAGAAGAAAATTTGGTCCGCAAGGATGGAACAGGCCGTATCCTTTCAATGTTGGGGATTTGACAATCAGCGTCAATGTGCTATTCAACTACATTGAAGCCAATCCAAAAGTTCCATGGGAGGATTTACGGTACTTGTTTGGCGAAATTATGTACGGAGGACACATTACTGACGATTGGGACAGGACTCTTTGTTCTACATATCTGGGAGAATATATGCAAGAAAGCATGTTGGACGGAGAATTGTATCTGGCTCCAGGGTTTCCAATGCCTCCAAACACTGACTATAAAGGTTATCACACTTATATCGACGAATGTTTGCCACCTGAAAGTCCCTACTTGTATGGATTACACCCCAATGCCGAAATCGAGTTTCTTACGATAAACTCCAACAATCTCTTTGACATTGTACTACAACTACAGCCTCAAGACAGTACCGAGGCTGATAGTTCAGGGGAAACGAGAGAGGAGCGAATAAAATCAATTTTGGACGGAATAATGGACCGTTTACCCGATGAGCTAAATATGTTAGAACTCTACGCCAAAGTC